>PVJC01000555.1:0-76750 GCA_004026665.1 Murina feae
CTGCCCCATCACCACCACCACCACCACCCCCTCCACCTGCAGGGCATGAGCCCACTGCCCCCATCATCACTCCTCCCAGCCCTACAGCTCGAGCTCCAAGTCCATGTGTTTCTGATTCCCTGGCAGGCCGCTGGAATCATTTTCCCAGAGCTGTTGAGATCCAAGAAATTTTTGCTTTTAAAAGCACACTCTTAAGAAAAGCAGTTCAACCCTAAATTAATTTGAAAAGCTCTAAGATTTAAGTTAGCATTTGGGTCTAAACCACCAATTTTTCAAGCAAGCTCCATTCTTGGCCAGTGACGGCCCCCTGCTTCTCCCCTCTGAGCTGGCTCCACCTCAGGTCCCAGCAGCTGGGGGTGGGGTCAGGGAAGGGACGTCTGCATGTGTCGCTGGCACCCAAGCACTTCTCAGAAAAGGCTCTGCCCTTTGGCATTTTCCCTTCCTCAGTGCCCATCTGACGTCAGTGAGTCTCCCGTGTGTCCCCACAGGTTGGAGTCCGGAGGCAGCAACCCCACGGCCAGCGACTCCTATGGGGACCGGGCCTCGGCCAGAGCGCGCAGGGAGGCGCGGGAGGCCCGCCTGGCCAACCTGGCCAGCCGCGGGGACGAGGACAGCAGCAGGGACTACAAGAAGGTAGTGTCCTGCTCAGCATGTAGTTCATGGGTTGTGGTCTTCACTGGTGAGAAGTGTGCCTCGTCTGATGGAGCAGAGGGCAGGCAGTGACATCACACCCGGCCTCCCCTACCCCCGGCTCGGTCAGCCCCGGGACCTCCTGCCCACAGGCCTACCCAGAGCGGCCGTGGGTTCACAGGTTTACCCGCATCACCCCTCCTCCTGCAGAGGGGACCGAAGAACGTTTCTGTTAGGAAAATGTTTGTGAAGCAGAACTTGACCAAAGTCAGTGCGCACGGGGCTGGCTCTGAGAACACAGTTCACGTCTTAAGCCACTGAGGGCCCTGTAGGGTGTGACTAGCCATTTCCGGGGTGAGCTGTGGCTTTGGGGAGAGGAGGGACTGTCGCTACGTTCAGCACCAGGGGCTTCACTGACATGGGGGGGGGGTGCAGACCAGTAAATGGGACACGTTCCCTAGACCCCCCTCCCCCCACAGTGGGTGGTGGGTGGTGGTTCTTGCTGGGTGACCTCAGGTGACCCCCCACAAGGTGACTGAGGCCACTTGCTCCCCAGCTCTACGAGGGCGCCTTGACCGAAAACCAGAAGCTGAAGACCAAGCTGCAGGAGGCCCAGCTGGAGTTGGCAGATGTCAAGTCCAGGCTGGAGAAAGTGGCCCAGGTGAGGGGGGCAGGGTGAGGCTGAGCAAGGCACAGGGGAAGGGGCCCCTCAAGGGCGGGGTCACAGCCTCTGAGACTCACTGATGGCAGGTTAATCAGCATCTGGCTGAAGAGGGATGGTCGCTAGTTCTGGGAGCAACTCCTGGTTCCTAAATGGGAACCACTGATCTCGTGTGATGAGGCCAGTCCCAGCCTGTTCTGCCTTGTCCCCCAGGTCCTCCCAGAGACAGACAAGGAGCCCTGTCCCAGCCAGCACAGGGCACAGAGGCCTGAGGCACAGCAGCTCTTAAGGGCGCAGGGTCCAGCCCCTGCAGAACTTCTGTCCTGTGGCCTGGTTCCCCCACTGGAGGTTCTGGGGCATTAAGTGACTTCAGTGGGACAAGAAAAGCAGATCTCAGCCTAAAGGAAAAAGTGAGGCCGAAGGATGGACTCTGAGCCCTGGCAGCCCAGGCCCAGCCAGTCCACGCTCCCAGCAGACCCGGGTGTCCGAGGTGTTTTTATCTCAACAGCCAATGAGCTGTGTCAGTCAATCCAGACCTCACCCAGCACCTCGCAGGCGGATGGACTTCCCCTGCCCCCCTCCCACCCCAGGCCAACCTTCAGGGTCCACAGTCAGCCATTGCTGGCCAGATGGGCACAGGGCGCTGGGATGAAATCCGCCTTCCAGCCACTGCTTGTGGGTGTCGGAGGCCTAACTTTGCCAAATGTGGGCTATTGAAGTTCAGGAGAAGTGGTGTTGGTGCATAGTAGACCCACTGAGCTCTGAGGGCGCTAAGATCTAAGAACAACAAAAACTCAGTTCTCTGTGGATGTGAACTACTTAAGTGCAGTCCTCACAGACCTTGCTGCTTGGCCAGCGATGCAGACTGATGGAACGGGGACGGCATGACCTTCAGGATGGGATGTGACCTTCAGGACAGGAGACATGCCCAGCCGGCGTGGCTCAGTGATTGAGCATTGACTGATGAACCAGAGGTCACAGTTCAATTCCCAGTCAGGGCACACACCCGGGTTGCAGGCTCGATCCCCAGTGGAGGGCGTGTAGGAGGCAGCCAATCCATGATTCTCTCTCATCATGGATGTTTTCTCTCTATCCCTCTTCCTTCCTCTCTGAAATGAATGAAAAAATACATACTTTAAAAAAAGAACAAGGGCCCTGGCCGGTGTGGCTCAGTGGATAGAGTGTTGGCCTGTGGACTGAAGGGTCCTGGGTTCGATTCTGGTCAAGGGCATGTGTCTTGGTTGCAGGCACGTCCCCAGTAGGGGGTGTGCAGGAGGCAACTGATCGATGTTTCTCTCCCATCGATGTTTCTAGCTCTCTATCCCTCTCCCTTCCTCTCTGTAAAAAATCAATAAAATGTATTTAAAAAAACAAAAAACCAAGGGACGTGACCTTGAGGACAGGGGAGCCCAGGACAGGAGCACGTTCTCCACTGGGCCGTTCCTTCTGGCTGCTCCTTCGTTTTTTGAAAAAAGAAACCTCTGCAGGCAGAGCCACGGGGCGTCTGAGTCAAGTTCCTGCTGAGTGAGGAGCTCTGGGCAGCTCCTGGTGCCAGGCTGCTCTCCACACCTCCCCTGCCCCCCCCTTCCACGGGGCAGCCACGACCTGCTCTTGCTGTGACCTAGAGTGAAGTTCTCATCTTTCATTCAAAAATCAGCTTATCTGGGAGCTCCATGTCTGAAAGAAGTGGGCCGGGTCTGGTCCCAGCTGGGGAGACAGCCGGAGCCTCCCGAGGAAGCCTCCGCTCCAGGGAGAAGTATAGAGCAGAGTGCAGTGGGGGGCGCCCAGCACCAACCCTTCCCAGGTCCCTGCACGAGGTCCCTGCTCACAAGTGCCCGCTTTCAGAGGAGAAGGGCCCCGTGCTCACTCTGGGGGCCTCTCGGAGGACGCGAGGGCTGGTGAGCTGGGAGGGGCAGGCCCTGTGTGCACGGCGGCTGTGGGACACAGGCCCCTGCAGACCGCAGGGCATGCCAGGCGCCCGGAGCCTGCTGTCGCCTCCACCTCCATGGTGGAGCTGCCCAGACAGCCTGCCTGGGACGGCTCCGTGACACACTCCCTTCCCTTCCTCAGCAGAAACAGGAGAAGATGCCCGACAGGTCCTCGCTGCTGGAGGTGGAGAAGCGGGTAGGCAGCTCCCTGTGTCCTCTCTCCCTCTCGAGCCCCTCCTGTTGCGTGTGCCAGTGGAAAAAGCGCATCTCAGGCAGGGGGGACCGCATTCCACTCCCAGCTCGGTCATAAATTCTTTCTGTCTGACATGGACAGCAGCTCATTGCTCGTCCTTGGGCTTCATCAGACGGTTAGTCCTTCCACATGTCCTGTGTGGGGGCAGCCCTGCTCATACGTGCACACACAGTATACCACACGTGTACACTGCATGGATGCACACAGTACACCACATGCACACAGCACACCACACACATGCATACTGCATACATATACACAGCACACATGTACACACACTGCACCATACACACACATATGCACATTGCACCACATACATCAGACCCAGGCTCTGTCCTCCCACCCCTGGTGCAGAAGGGAGCCCAGCAGGGCCCTTGCAGGCGGAGCCCATGATGACACGTGAGCCGCAGAGCCTCCCTCGGGGGGAGTGTTTCTGTTCAGTTGCTGACCTCCTGGCCGCATTCGGAATGTTTTTCTGGAATTGGACATTCTTGGATCGGGGAGATTGGTGCATTGGTGACCCCAGCTCTGCCTGACCCTGGGCGCATGCTCTCAGCCCCTCATCCCTCTTCAGTTGGAAAGCAGCTGGCTTTTGTGACACATTTATTCCCTTGGCCAGTGTCTCATCTAATCACGAGGCCTCATTGTCCTGGAATCCGGGGGGAGGGGGGCAGGAGGGAACAGGGTCAGCTCAGCCTCTGATCCCTGGTGACCAGCGGCTCCCAAGGAACAGGGCCTATTTGAGAGGTTCTGGTCGCCTGGTGTCGTGTGAACTCCCAGGCAGCTCGGTGAGCCCTGTTGCCCCTGTTGGGCGGGAGGTGCGGAGACAGTGCCGGGGAAGCAGGGCAGGCAGCCTCCTGGGCAGTTTGCCTGAGCCTTGACTCTTGTCACCTGGCGGCCCTGAGGCAGCTGGATTCCCACGTGTGCATTGTCTGTTAACAGGAGCGGCGGGCCCTGGAGCGGAAGATGTCTGAGATGGAGGAGGAGATGAAGGTATGTGGAGGGTCCTCTGCGGGTCCCCCAGGGTGAGCTCTGACCCAGCCCCTTGGGGAGCAGTGCTGCCTCGGCTGCGGGGATGCTGGGGGCAGGCGTGGGCTGACCTGTGGTTTCCTCAGGGGCTGGGTGGACAGGCGGCAGCTGCCCGGGCCTCAGGTAGGTGCCGCCGCCCTCCCGCCACAGCCCCGCCCGCGCTGCACGAAGTCGGGGTCTGTGCACATGGGCTTCCTACTGATGGTTCCCCGAGGCACTCCGCAGTGTGGGGCTGCCTCAGGCAGCAGGCCGAGGCCACATCACACCTCGCTCACTGACCCCCCACCCCGCAGCAGCTGGGCCAGGGCTGCTGGGCCTCCGGGAGGCTGGGAGCACCGCGCTGCGTGCATGACGCCAGCATTCGCAGCCGCTTCGCACGGCTCAGCTTCCCCTCCGCGGGGTCCCTCGCTCTGATGAGAGTGAGCGCCTGGTGCCTGGGCAGTGGGTGCCGCACTCTGGCGTATGGAGAGGTGCCTGTTGTCTGCTGGCTCACGTTGAATCTACAACAAGGTCTGTGCCTTTGGAGGCAGAAACTTCAGCCGCGTGAAGTTGGGGTGACTGGCCCAAGGGGTCTGTGAAGGAACTTGTGGACACAGCGGGTTGTGAGCCGGCCCAGCTGAGGGCCAGGGCTGTGCCTGCTGCACACTCAGCTGCGCGGGCTCTCGGGCCCTGGGCGTCGGCCAGAGCAGGTGCAGGGCAGCCTCCAGGGACCCTCAGTGGCACCTGTGATTCTGACCGGCGAGTCGTGTAGAAAGCCGAGTGGACAGGAGCTGGGAGGTGGGAGCAGACTCTGGTCATGCCGTGGCCACTCTGACTCCCCGGTCCTGGGAGGTGTAGGTGGGAGCTGCTCCCCCCGCAGGCTGGTCACCTTGGCGGCGGCCTCTGAGAAGCACCAACCCTTCCCAGGTCCCTGCACAAGGGCCTGCAGCGTCCACTCCTGGATTTACTGTTTCCTCTGGAAACACCCATTCCCAGCCTGTCCAGCACGTTCCCTCTGGAACATTCCACAGGTGCCTCCTGCCTCACGCCTCCTGCTGAGTCCTCCAGACCCACCCGACCTGCGTGCAGGGAAGGAGGCTGTGGGCCCATGCTAGCCTCAGAGGAGGGCGAGGCGGGACTTCCTGTTGGTTCTGCATGGTTCCTTCGTCCGTTGGGTGTGTCCATGTGCAGCCCCAGAGCCTGCTCTGTCCTCCCCTCGGCCGGCCAGGGGGGCGGCTGCTGGTCCTGGCCCTTCAGTGGCGACTTGGGACTGCTTGGTGCCCGACCGTTTCCCAAGCTGGCATCCCCTCGTGGAGACAGATTCCGCGTGTTGTCTGTGCTGTTTCCTTTTCTCTGTCCCCCTCATGCCTCTTCATTTCCTTGTTCTTCTCACCCTCCATCTCTGTCCTCCTCTCTGGGGTGGCAGACACTCCTGTGTGGTCCTGGCGACCCTCCTGTGTCTGCCTCCACAAAGCCCCTTCACATGCCAGCCCTTCTGCGCCCAGGATGGCAGCCGTGAGTCAGGCAGTGAGCAGGCAGCTTGTGGGTCCTAGGGGGTCCTGCAGCACAAGGCCGGGACGTGGGGCTGTTCCTTGTACATGTGCACCCCTGACGTGAGCGTCAGCCCAGCATGAACTGATGGAGCTGGGGCGCCTGACCTCTGAGATGCCGACAGCCACGTGTGGGTCAGGCACAGCCCCAGGCCTTGGCGCAGGTCAGGACCGTCCACAGGATATGTCCCTCCAAGTTCTAGCAGCCGCGCTTCACCTGGAAAACACCTATACTCAGGCTGCTCTTTACTTTAAAGAAAAAAGTTCATGAGGTGCAGCAGGACCCAGACAGAGAAGCCGCAACAGGGGCCCCGGCGGGGGGACAAGAGGGGACAGCATGGGCCTTGGCCGCAGCCGGGACACGCTGGGTCCCCATCTCCTGGCCGTGACCATGGAGGGTCCCAGGCTGTGGCTCAACTGCACCCGAAGCTCTGAGCCCGAAGGCCCAGCCACAGGGTGTCCTAAGAGCAAGCAGGTGGCTTTGGAGCCAGAGCCATGCGCGTGTATGGCTGCCTTTGCGAGGAGGGCAGGCTCCGCGCTTTCCTCCATTCCCTGCTCCTCTCGTCTCCTTTCTTGCATGGGAACCAAGACTAACCGAGTCGTGTGGTCTCTGCCTGCTCTCATCTCCTGGTCTATCTGTCTGTCTCTGTCGTGCCTCGTGTCCCTGCAGAACCTCCACCAGCTCAAACAGATCCAAACCCTGAAGCAGATGAACGCCCAGCTGCAGGCTGAGAACAGGGCTCTGGCCCGCGTGGTGGCCCGGCTCTCGGCGTCCATGGAGTCCGCGCAGTCCCAGGAACTCTAGCCGCCTCGCCCTCCTCTGCAGGCAGGTCGCTCCCCTTGCCGCCACCCGGGCTCATCCTCCAGAGCCCGTCAGGCGCTGGCAAGGCCGGTCGTGCAGACAAAGGAGCCTGGATGAGGCCTGTGGGACAGCCAGGGCAGGGAGGGCTGCTGGCTGAGGTCTGTGCAGGAAAGTTGCCCGGAGACGGTGCGCCGTGGGTACGCACAGGTGTGCACGGGTCAAGCTCCGCAGGCCACGCTGACTCTGTCCACCAGGTGCAGCCTGGTCCCCAGAGCAGTTGGGGATTGGGCCTGGGGTCACGGTGGGCATGGGCTGTGGCATGAGCATGCCTGTGTCCAGCCCCAAAGTATCTGTGAAACTAGGGTTGAGATCATGGCCTTTTGGGGAGCACACAGAGCCGGCTCCCCATCTAACCAGGTGCTGGCTCAGGGGCTAGCCTGGAGGCTGCCATGCCTGGTGCCTGCACTAGCAAAGCCATCAGCAGCCCAGGCCCATAGAGGTGCGTTCGTCAGCCTCCTTCCCGCGTGGTCCTCCTCCCGCCGGGGGCATTGCTCCCCCTTCACAAATCGTGGGCCTGGTGTGTCCAGCCCCTGCGTGTGGCTGCAGGCAGAGCTGTGGGCTGGCCTTGCAGGGAGATGGCTGGCTTAGTCTCCCGAGAAGAGAACCTCGGGTTTGGTCCTAGCCCCTCCCTGCACATGGTCTGAAAGGCGAGCTCACAGGCAGGTCCTCTGTCCGAGAGGGTGGAGGAGCTTAGCGCCTGGGGGAGCCTCGTGGGGCCTGCGCATCCTCTGCCTGTTTTCGGAGCCTCCAGTTGGCAGCAGGCAGCTCGCACCCACAAGGAGTTGCCCCCAGCACAGAGAGACGCTCCCCACTTAAAGTCACCCCCAGACTCCTGATTCACAGTGTCCCCTCTTTCGGGGAGGCAGCATAGCATGTGGCTGGTAACCACGGCGATGGTAACCACGGTGAAGGTCAGATTAAAGCCTGGCCGGTGCTCCACAGCTTTTCCTTCCTTGTTGCCCAGAACAGTCATTTCACAAACCAAAGGCCCGAATTCCAGATTCCATCACTCAGTACGTGGTGGAGTCCAACTCCACACTAGGCAGCAGGCCCAGAGCCACACCCTGCCCATTGTCCCACTGACCCCCCTGCAGCTCTAGGCTGTTCCTCACTGACAGCTCGTCAGAGGCGGGAGGAAGCAATACCTGAGACCATGGACTCCGTTGTTCACCACATCAGTCGGTCGGTCGTGGTGAACTGGGACTTGAGAAATAGGGGAGCCTGGCATCCAGGGAGCTGGCATGGCGGTCGCAGCCCCAGCACAGTGTTTGCCTGCAGGCGTTCCTACCCAGTGAGGTCCGTGCAGCTGGGAAATTGCTGTTCAGTATCTTTTTTTTTCCCCAAACAATTAAGTCTGAGGTCACCCAGGCTTGAGAGGAATTTGTACATTTTAAAAAGGGGTGGAGCCCAGTCGGTGTGGCTCAGTGGGTTGGAGCACATACGGGAGGCAACTAATCGATGTTTCTCTCTCCTCCGCTGCTGTCTCTAGAATTGGTGAAAAGGGTACCCTTGGGTAAGGATTCAAAGGGGGGGGCACCTCAGCCCAGCCCTCAGATCAATGCAGCTGAGCCGTGTGCCCTGCTAGCTGGGCAGGTGCACTGGGTGTCCATGGCTGTGGGTGGTACTCGGCCCTGGGATCCAGCTGCAGGGCGGGCAGGAGGCAGGGTCTGGATGAGGTTCTGGGAGTGGCCGCCTGACTGCCTATGGGCCCCACAGGTCCCTCTCTGGCAGGGATGAGGGCACGCAGTTCTGTCGTAAGAACCCCACAGTCGGTGGTGGCTTGCCTGTGTTTGGCAGTCAGTCCTGGGACGCCTGCCCTGGCCACGTGGGCTTGGTTTTAGGGACTCTGACCCCCTCCCTCTCCAGCAGCGTCCTCACAGGCACTGAACCCCACGCCACAGGGTTTGCATGTGTGTCCATGGCTGTGCACTCCTCTGGTTCCTGGTGGGCGACACGCATTCCTGCGGTTGTGGCAGAGCTGTGGGAGGGTGGCCCTCCTGCCCACGGCACCTGTTCCTGGAGGGGCAGCCACCCCTGAACCTGCGGCAGACACCAGGACTCTGGTGGCTGGGTGGGGCACCGGGCATGGCCTCCCTACATGGTCACATGCCGGACCCTGGGGGCAGGGTGGTGCTCAGGGCTGTGACACCCTCCCTCTCTCGCAGGTGTTAACAGAACTGAAGTCCGACAACCAGAGGCTAAAAGATGAGAATGGCGCCCTCATCAGAGTCATCAGCAAACTGTCCAAGTAGCCACAGCTCCAGATGGAGGCCGGCTGCTGCCCCAGACTCGCCTTCCCTGGACCCTCGGGCGTGTGGGGAAGGCCACCTGCCCATCCCGTGTCACCTACTCTGCGCCTCTGCACCTCCACACCCAACCCACCACCACCCGGCTGTGCCTGCTCAGCGGGGGCCACGCTGCTTGCCACCATCCCCACTGGGCCCTGGACCCGACCAGAGCCTCCCGGTGGCCCCGCAGGACCCCACCTGGGGCAGGAGGCAGGGTGGGGCCGTCACCCAGGACTAAGTGCACGGACAGGCTCCCAAGGCCCTGGGGTCTCTGTCAGCAGCCTTCACCCCCTTGATGTCCTGGGTGATGTCCTCGCACCCCTGCCCAGGGCTCGGGGCCCTGGTTCCCAGACCTGTCCTGTTTCCTCTTTCTGCTCCGCTGCCTCCCCCACTCTAAACACGAGACAGTACCTGACCCCTCCCCGGAGGCATTGTTGGCCTCCCTGATATCTCCCACTGCCCCTGCTCGGACTTTGTCCACAGGCCTCTCCCCTCACTTTATCCCATGCACCCTGGCCCGGCCCCAGAAGGAATGGCATGTCCCAGGGCAGAGGTGGGTGGGGCGGGGTGTGAGGAGCGGTGCTGTGGACAGTGTGGTCTGTCTGTGGGTTCATCCCTCAGTGGGTTTGTTCTGTGTCCAGGTCAGTCAGAGGCTCCTGGTCCTGGGCTCAGCACGGCCCACTGCCTCCTGCACTCCCGCAGCCTGACTCACCTACTCCCAGGGTCATTCAGGGTGAGCAGTGTTGGGGAGGTTGGGCTCAGGGATAGATAGCGGCTGCCCCCCACAGCCTCTGGCTGGCAGCCCATGGGCCACTCCTGCTCGGCAGGCGTAGGGGGGAGGGGGCTGCCTCTTCTCAGGAAAAGAAAACAGGATTGTTAGGAGGATGTCGGGCCTCTTGCTCCGTCAGACCTGTGTGCCTTCCTCGCGCGGCTCTGGCACGGCCGTGCCCTCTGTTCACGACGCCTCTTGCCAGAAAGTTCTCGTGATGAAGTGCCAGCTTCCCAGCCTCAGGAAATGCTGGGGGTTCGGGGACTCTCCTGCCATTACCTTCCTTGGACAGGCGGGTGCCTGGCCTCTGTCCCTGCCCTCACCAGGCTGCCCTGAGCCCGTGCAGACCTGGGACGAAGTGCCAGGCAGCGGGGAGGGGGACCCAGGATTCCCTGGAGCTTGGCAGTCGGGGCTCCATCTGGGCCTCCTTCCCTCCCAGGGCACACCTGGCCCTGCCCGAGCGAGGCACAGTAGCCGTAGATGGAGGTCCCCTGCGGGTGTCTAAGGTGGTATTGGCCCTTGGAAGGGCGAGTGCAACCTCAGCTGAGGACAGCAGGCAAGGGAAGGAGGGGGAGGGGCCTCTCCCTGGGTCTGCAGGGGAGACACCCACACATAACACTTTGCAGCCCAATTCTGCCCCTTTCAAAAGGCGGGTGTGGGGAGGGACAGGGACCCTGAGGAGGCAGGCGGTTGGGCCCACCGAGGGGCAGTGGTGGGCAGGGCCCCTGGTGGCTCAGACCTCAGTCTCTAGCCAAGCAGAGACCTCAGTTGCCTCCCAGTGGCATTGCCCTCCAGGCCGGCTCTTGGTCGCCTGTTGGCTCCTGGTGAGATTGTACAAGAGGGACTTCATGGCCGCCAGGAACGCCCACACCACCAGGGAACAGGATCTGGGGCAGAGAAAACGCAGGAACCTAACCAGCAAGTGCACGGAGCTCAGGGCCCCTGGCAGGTGCGCGTGTGGGCCACGGAGTCCTCGAGAGTCTGGGTCCTTTAACCAGGGCTCCTCGGAGTGTGACCTGCTCATTCCCTGTGGCTGCCGCTCTAGGCCCTCCCCGCCCCTCCCCACACACACACACCCCCTCTGCACCTGCTGTCCTTCCTCCACACTGAGGTGCAGGGAGGCCTCAGCCACCACGTGGCCCCGTCCTGTCCCAGACCCCGGTGAGGCCGCCAGCCTCACACCTGTGGTTGGAGTGTGGGCAGTGCAGCCACATCCCACTGGGACAATCTGAGCCCTGGGAACTCACACTTCCCCAAACCAGTGCAGGGCTGAGCAGGGCCGCCTGCCTGACCCCATCCCAGGACTGGGAGAGGCGGGTGGGGCTCTGGGAGAGCCTGTCCCCGAGGAGGGACTCGCTCTCAGGTTGCTCTGTTTTCCTCTGCCTGGTCCTGTGCCCCTCCTGTCCGTCTCCACCGCTTCCTCCTGCGTCAGTGGGCGCTGTGCGGGCTGGGCTTTGGCCACTGTAAATACGGGGTTGGGGGCCGAGCGGGCAGCAGGCCACTTTGAGCTGAATGTATTTTTATGCAACTTCGCGTGGCCTTCAACCGAGTGGTTTGCTGGTGGTTGTTACGTGACGTCACTGAGTATCCGTGTGGGAGTAACGTTCACCTGTGTGACGCCTGCACACAGCAGTATTTACAAACAGCAAATAAACGTGTTTTGACTTGACTGGCTCTGCGCCTGGGAAATGGGGCCCATGGGCTTCACATCCAGCCCCTCCCGCTTCACGCCTCTGCCCCAGAACACATGGCCACGGTCCTGAGGGCAGGTCCGCGAGTCCAGCCAAGGCGAGGCCCAGGGAGGACACAGAACCAGCAGGCCAGGGCGCTCGTGTGTTCCTGTGGAGACAGCAGAGCTCAGATGAGGTGTGCACCCCTCTGCGTCCACGGGGCCAGTGTTGGGGTCGGCCCAGGCCAGGGGTGCAGGTGGGACTGTGCCCCGGCCCTGCCTCCCGCTCGTGGGCCCGTTCCACAGGACAGTCCCCAGCTGCCACCCAGTGGCTTGTGGCCGAAACGGCAGAACAAATCCACCACCTCAGGACTGAAGTTCAGGGCGGCCAGGCCAGAGCAGGCTGAGAGCTGGAGCCCTGTCTTTGGTCCCCAACACCTTTGCCACCAAAGTCAGACATTTGAGGTCTTTGAGGCAGTTGGCGGAGGCCCTTGTAGAAATTCTCACTTTCCAGACCCAGGGCCAGCCTCCCCCAAGCCCAGCTCAGGGCCTCCATCCCCACCCAGGGAGAGGCCTCAGCCACACAGGCTGCTCCGCTCGGAGCCCCAGACCCACCCGTCCCAGCAAACACAACCGGAGACGCCCCACCCCCAGGTTTCTCTCAGCTCGTTTCTTTAATAAGGAGACGCAGCTCATTACAAAATAACGATTTGACGAGATTAGACAAGAACAGGGGCCACACGAGGGGTGCGAGCATCGCCAGGCGGGTGGGGGGTGGGGGGACAGGCTGCACGCGTGTTCTGTGAAGATGAAGGTGGTCCTGGTGGTGCCGGGCCTGTGTACTCACATCATGAAGGGCCAAGCCCACCCGGCCCCTGTGGTCTGACACCTGCCTAATACTCAGGCTCCACCTGCTCTTGCAAGTTGGCCTCAGCCCAGACCTCCGGGAGCCATGTGCCCTGCCGGGCAGGGGCTGCGGGCGGGCTGGGAGCCCCATGCCCCCCCCCCCCCAGTGATGCCCCATCTAGACCAGCCTTCCACTCTCCGAGGGGCCCTGCAGCCTCAGCTGCCCTCAGTCAGACGGCAGGAGGGCGGATAGGAAGAGTGGGTCCCCTCATTGGTCATCCAGACCTGACCCCTTGTGCGAAGTGAGCACCGTCCACCCCAGTGGTGACGGGAGCCTTACCGCAGGCTGAGCCTCTGCCCGGCTGCACATGCCCGGCTGGGCAACTGGACAGGCCCCTGTGGGGTGCCCAGCATGGCCGTCCACCAGGGGGAGCCAGCACACAGGCCCCACCAGGCCCTGGACACCTTCATCCTCACCACACCGCTGAGCAGGAGGGGGCAGCGGGGAGCCCTTAGTGGGTGGTTGGGAGCCACGGGGATGGGGCTCCTGGGGGGCCCCTGTATGGCTTGTCAGTTAGTTCACACAGTGGGTGGGGGGACACCACACACACACAGACACCAGACACTGGGCTGGACACAGCTCAGCCAGAGGTCAGCCCTGGGGACAGAGGGGACCCCGGGGGGAGGAGGGGCCTCAGGTGCCAGCAACCCCAGGACAGAGCTGACAACGGCAGCAGGGGGCAGGGAGGGTGGACACAGACTCGGGGGCGGGGCTGGCGCTCAGCTGGGTCATGCGCTGCTCACAGGAAGACATGCATGTGGGACGAGGCTCAGTCAGGTGTCTACGGGAACGGGGTCAGCTACAGACAACTACACCCACGGGGAGGCGGGGAGCAGGCTCAAATGGCTTCAGAAGGTTCTGGTTTTGTTGTCACTTAAAAAATAAAATATATTCATGTGTCTTCAAGTCTCAGCGTCCTTTTCCTCCATATTGCAGCTCAAAACCCGGGGAGGAGAAGCCCTTGGGGACCTGTCTCCACCAGGGTGAGCCCCCCCTCGGGAAACAGGGTCACAGAACACACAGCCCGGCCAGTTAGACTGGAATGTCAGGGACACACAGCAAAGTATGTTCAGTGGGTTGTGTCCCAAGTCGTGCCTGGGACGCACCTACATTTAACAGTATTCACTGTGCATGTCTGAAACTCAAATGCAACTGGGCGTCCCTTCTATTTGCCACACCTGACAGCCATGTCACGGGGCTCTGGGCCCCCAAGATGAGGCCTTGGGACACTTCCCTGCCTGCCCTCCCCCAGGAGTGGGGAGAGGGGGCTAGGAAGAGGGGGACAGTTCCTGGCTCAGTCTCTTTCTACTTTGGGGGGTGGGGAGGGAGAGCCTGGGTGAGGACAAGAACCAACTCAGGATGTTAAAGGAACTGGGGCGGGGGGGCAGTTCTCAACCTCTGGGCTCCTGCACAGGCACCCCACTGCCACGAGGGTAGCTGCAACTCCCCTCCCCTGGCTGAAGGCCTGGGCCGGCCCTGCACTCCAGACAGATCCTGAACAAGAGGGTGTAGGGCAGAGGGACCCCTGGAATCTCACTTCCTGCTCATGCCTGGCACCTGCTCCCCCACCTCTGCTTCACCTGCCCGGGGCCGGGTGGAGCTGGTCTCCCTTCTGGAAAGATCCCCAGGAGGAAGGAGAAAACCCGCCTCCTGGCCTCACCTGGGTTCAGGGTGGGGCTAAGTTTTCATGGTTTCAGATTCCCAGCCCCAGAGGCCTCCAGCCCCTACTGCCTCCTATATGGGGCCTGCACCCCACTCCTTAAGGCCCGAAAGAAACGCACGGGGCAGCGAGGACTCGGAACATGCTCTGCGGCTTGGGTAATGCCACCCCCAGCAGAGAACTTCTACGCAGGCTGGACAGGAGCCTTCCGCGGGCACGGCTCGCCCGGGCCCACGGCCCCCCACACCCAGGTGTCTGGAGCCAACACAGAGCCATGAGACCCGGAGGAGCCTGCAGGCTCCTTTCCTCCTGTGAGGTCGACCTGAGCTCTGGAAGGCAGGGAAGGTGGGGAAGGTGGGGGGGGGAGGTGGGCAGGGAAGGGGGTGAGATTGACAGAGAGTCTGTGATAAGGTTTGTGGGACACGGGAGGGAATGAGGGGACACACCCTGAGAGAGCACCGAAGCCCCACTGCTCTGGAGGAGGGGGCGGAGCCCAGTGACCTCTGACCTTGTCTCTGCGGCACCTCCTGCCCTACACGCTCCTCACCCTTGTTGGGGTCCTCCTGCCTCATCATGAGAACACACATGTGTGCACACACGGGGTCCAGTAACGAATAACTTCCATATCCCAAGGCCATAGGAAGGGGGGCTCTGAGAGGTGGCGAGGCCCAGCTGGTCCCCTCACCCCCACTCCAGCTGAAGGAGATAAAGTCAAGACCAAGCCCCTCCCTCCTCCTCTTGGTAAAATAGAAGCTGGTGCTGCTGCTTTAACACGGGCCACCTGGCCCTGGCCCCAAGGAAGCTGAGGGGCCCGGGGGCAGGGGTAATCTGGGGAGAATTCTCATGGATGTGGGGGCACTGGGGGGTGTGCTGTGGGCTTCAGGGCTGAGGGAGGGGCGCACAGCTGGGGGGCATGGCCAGGGGCTGCCTCGCTCGCTCGGCTGCAGGTGCCGAGGTGAACATATGTATATATATGGCTTTTTACCAATGCTGGGGGCACAGGGAGACGGGGAGGGGACGAGGGTGTGGGGAGCAGCCCCAGTGTCCTCCACTCCTGTTTGGAAGGGGCCCTTGCCTCTCAGAATTCGGAGCCTCCTCCCTGGGGAAGGGCAGCTGGTGCCACTGCCCACCAGCCTCCGGCCAGGAGGGCCGAGGGGTGAGAGCTGGGGACCCTCGGTGCCTTGTCTGCCTCATCCTGGGATGCTGCCGTCTGCCCACCGTCCCCCCACCACCACCTCACCTGGACCTCGGGGACTAAATCAGCCAACGTCCCTTGTAAAGCTTCCCTCTGGCTCCGCGCGGGTGCCGGGTCTGCCGACAGGTTGCTCCACTTGATTTAAGCCAAAGCATGATGGGAAATGAGGGCGTGGACCATGGGGCATCCGCTCCCCGGCGGGGAGGGGCAAGGGTCCAGGAGGGGCGCTTGGCCTCGGGAGTCACGGGGCCCTAGTTCTTTGTGGTGTGAGGTGAAAGGTCAAGGAGCGTGAGGTCCCGAGACTGACAGTCGCTCTCGGAGGCCAACCAACCCGGTGAATGGCTCTCGTCCATGAATGTCCCAGAGGCGGAGCACAGGAGTCCATGATGGCAGGGCTTGGTCCTGGCTCGGACAAATCCATCCTCACAGCTCGCCTCCCAGATGGTCGCCCCGGAGGAGGGAGGGCGCACCGGCAGCTGAGCGGGTCCGGAGCCTTCTCCACAGCTGCCTCCCATGCAGACCAAGGCCCTGCCATGGCGTCAGGGTCCTCGGAGAGCCTTCCACTCCTGCACAAGTGCACTGTCCATGGCTCATTCCAGGAATGTGGAGATGCTCACATACATGCACACACGTGTGCACAATGCCCTCTCACACATGCACACACAATGCACTCACACACATGCAAACATGTGGACACGTGTGCGCACACACACAGGTCGCTGGCCACTGCGCAGCCTTCCCTCCCAGGAAACAGGCAGTGCCATTCATTGTGTGGGTCCAGAACACACAAAAAACGGGGCGCATCTCGACTTTCTGCCACCAGAGGGCCTCACTCCCCGAGGCTGAGGCGAGGCTGGGACCCAGGGACCCTGATGGGACCGCGATGACAATGACGATGACGGGCATGCAGCGGGCGGCTCCGGACGGTGACAAGAGCCAGGCTCCTCGTCCGCTTGTGGGGACGCTCCTCAGAGCCGCCAGCGGGAAGCCGGTCTTTACACAGACGGAAAGGAGGGGGTCCGAGGACGCGACCACAGGGAGGGAACCTCTAGGGCGTAACTGAGGTATGGAGAGCTCTGGGTCTGTCGGTCCAAGCCGCCCGTGCGGCGGCCGCTGCTCCTACTTGTTCTTGCCCAGAAGAGCGTCCACCTCCTCCTCAGGCTTCAGCGAGTGCCACTGGGCGATGGGCCGGCGCGGGTTGGCCAGCATGTCGGACCAGTGCCGCAGCTCCGTGCCCGTGGCGTTGCTGCCCACGAAGATCTTGCCGATGGCCTCGTTCTTGCCCAGCTTGTCGTAGTCCAGCACCGTGACCACCACCTGGACTTTCTGCCGGAGACAGAGGAGGAGGGGTCAGCCGGCGGAGGGGGGCCATGCCCACCCTGCTCCCCTCGAGCCCAGACCGCCGGCCGCCTGCCCACCCGCCCACCAGCCCTCGGAGGCCCAGGCACCTGGATCTGCTCAAAGGGGATCTCGAAGCTGAAGGACTCGTTGAAGTAGGGATTCAGCGTCTTCTTCTTCACCGTCGTCTTCTTCTTCTTGAGCCGCTTGCCATTCTGCATCAGGTGGATCTTCACGTAGGGGTCTGCAAGGGAGAGCCACCAGGTGCCCTCAGCACCTCTCACGGGGGAGGAGGGAGCCCCCAGTTGCCCACAGAGGGGTCGTGGCCTGGCCAAGGTCACACCTGCTCCTCGGGAGGCACATCCAGCAGATGCCCGCCTGAGCCGGGGGCCAGGCCCACCCAAACACTTCCCACTCCCGCAGCCCCCTCCCAGGGTGGGGTCCTGGATGGTGGGGGGCCCCCCAGACACAGACCAGGGGCCCATCCACTTCCTGCGCTTCCTGGGGAAGGAGAATCCTAAACCTTGGGCTCAGAGGACAGACCCGAAGGCATCTCGGAGCCGGGAAGGGGGCCCTCGGAGAAAGGGGGCCCCTGGGGAGGCCGAAGCCCTGCTGCCCGGTCCTGCCCTCGGGGTGGGGGTGGGGGACTCAGCCCTGAGCCGCCTGTCCCAGGAGGGAGGCCTGGGGTTGCAGTGCCCGCAGCGCTCCCAAGGGGCCTGGCTCGCTGCTGCCACCCAGTGGCAGCCAGAAGCGCTGCAGGTACCTGAGAGGCCGCCCACGTCCATCTTCTTCAGGTTCTTGGCCTCGAGGATGCACACGGTGAGCTTCCCGGCCGTGGGCACGTAGCGCAGGGACGTGCAGATGTCGCCCAGCTTTTCAGGCTGCGCAGGGAGGCGGGACCTGGTCAGCTCCGCCACCCCCGCGCCTGGGGCACGGCCCCTCCCGCCCCAAATGTTTCAGCGTCAGATCCCCCCGGGAGAGCGAGCAGCAGCCCGGGGCGGGGGCGAAGGACTTGCTGCAGGCAGGTGTGGGCGGTGGTACCTCCTGCTACCCCAGACCTAAGCGAGGTGGAAGGGCCGAGATACCCAGGGCCCTGGAGACAGCACCTGGGAACCGTCCCCCCCACCTGTCTGCCCACCGGGACCTCAGAGCACTTTGCAGCCTTCTCCCTGTTATTGTCACTGCAGCTCCTCCCGGTGATGGGCGGGAGTGCTCTCAAGCAGTGACAGGCGGAGGGTCAGAGACTGGAAGATGTGCTCAACGTCCCACAGCCACTGAGCAGTCACCGCTTCTCAGAGACAGGCTCCCCCCTCCCTGCACTCAGGTGTAGGCCCTTCCCCAGGACAGCGCCAGCCCCCAGGTGAAGAAGCGTTCCTTAAGTGCCTTTCCTCCCCTCCACCACAGCTGAGAACTCGGGGCACACTGCAGGGCTTGACCAGGACAGAGGGCGAGCTCAGGCACATAGTAGGTGTTCAATAAATCTCTGGTAACTTGCCCAGCCAGTGTGGCTCAGTGGTTAAGCGTCAACCTATGAACCAGGAGGTTAGGGTTCGATTCCCAGTCAGGGCACATGCCCGGGTTGCATCCCCAGTAGGGGATGTGCAGGAGGCAGCTGATTGATGATTCTCTGTCACCTTTGATGTCTCTCTCTCTCTCTCCCTTCCTCTCTGAAATTAATAAAAGCATTATTTTTTAAAAGAAAGTTGTACCTTTCCCCAACGTGGAGCATGTGAGCACCTATGTGGCCACCACTGTCCATCCCCCGCTCCCTCCTGTCCTTGCCCCAGTGGAAAGGTTGGCTCTCCACCAAGAGAACACTGGCCTGTGAGGAGGGGTGGGTGGGGAGCAAGCTGATAGATTCAACAGAGAACAGAACAAAACAAACACATCTCTGGAGGGCGAGTGGACGCTGTAGCAGCTGCTGGACAAACGCGGGCTTTCCTCGTGAGTAAACTGAGGCATGGAGCCCGGAATCGCGGGCCCCAGGTGGCAGCAGACGTTTAGGAGCAACAGCAGTTCCCAGGTTTGAGGAGGTTCAGCGAGGAGCCCAGCGCCTCACCGCTGGACCTGAACCCCGTCCCCAATGCTGGGGCCCTGTCTCTGCTCTCACCTCCTCCTTCTCACCACCCTGCAGGTCTCTCCACTCCTCAATGGGCTGGCCGAGGTCCACTGTGTTCATGGGCACCTTCACCTCCCCGATGATGTCGTGCTTGGAGAAGCGGTCAAAGTCGTAGATGGCCATTACCAGGGTCTTGCCCCCCAATTCCTGGTACGGCACCTGCCGGGCACAGGCAGGGTCAGAGCAGGTCGGGGAGGCTCACACACCTGCAGGGGCTGCTTTGGGCAGGGCCCTGGGCCCAGCGTTCTCCCCGCTGCCCGCGGGACTCCAGATGAGTCTGTGGTGACAGAAGGAAAACTGGGCTCTGGGGGAACAGCTGGGGTGGGGAGAGCCCTGATCCAGCCGCCCTTGTTCCACACTGAGTTGGTCCCGTGAACTCAGCCAGGGCACAGAACCAGGAAAGGTGAGCAGGAGGCAGGGGGCCTGGGGTCCGGAGGAAGCCCATCGTCCACCCTCCAGCCCTCGCCACCTTGAAGGTAAAGGTCTCGTTGAAGGCGGGGTTCAGCGTCTTGCGATGAACTTTGGTCTCGTACTTCTTCTTCTTGTCAGGGAGGAGGAAGACTTTGACATAAGGGTCTGAGGTGCCCCCCATGTCCAGGGCGGGCAGCTCTGCGGCCTGCAGCACACCGACGGTCAGCTGTGGAAACAGGGGGCCGCAGAGTCTCAAGACCGCCTCTCACCCGCTCTGAGCAGCACCAGCAACACTCCCAGAGGCCGGGGTCCGGGGGCAAAGCTGGGGCAGAAGAATGGTCCACCTTCACCTCCCCAGAAATCGGAATGAGACAGGGGTCACCTGAGTTGAGAGGCCATCGACTGGCCCAAGGTCAGGTGGGTTAATGGGGAAAGTGGGACCAGGGGCCCTTCCCAGCCTGCCCCTCCTCAGAAAGAGCAGAGTCTGTCCCCTGCTGCCCACCTCCAGCCGCCCACCTGGTTGGCCTGGAAGTCGTAGTCGAGGGAGAACTGCAGCTTGCCCAGGTTCTCCGGCTCCTTCTCCTCCTCGCCCTCCCCCTCGCCCTCAGTGAGGCCGGTCTCTGCATCGTCATCATCCTGCAGGGGCTGCAGAGAGAGGGGCAGAGTTAGGAGAGGGCAGAGCAGCCTGGCCTAGCACAGGGGCTGTGGGAAGAGGGCCCTCTGTGCAGACTCTGGCTCAGAGTTGGGGAAGGGGCAGGGATGGGAACTGTGGGGGCGGGCAGTCTCCCAGGGTCCCACCCTGGGCCTCTCCCCTGCAGGACTCAGCATTTCCCTTGTCAGCCCTCTCCCACCCCCCTACTTCCCCCAACTCAGGCCCCACACACCCTGGGCAAGACTTACCAGGCAGGTGAGCAGCCCCGGCGAACAGGAGCAGGGCGAGTCCACAGAGGTGGGAAGAGAAGCAAAAACGTGGTCAAGAGAAAAATTCTGCAGCCCAGACATGCCCCTGGGGTCACAGCCCCTGGGGTGGCTGCCCAGATGGGGGACTTGGCTGGACTGTGCCTGGGGCGTTCTCAGAGCCCTCATGCCCCCCACTGCAGGCTCCTTCCCCCCATATGCATGTGCACACATATACACATGTGTGCACACTTGCATGCATGAACAGAGGTATATATGTGCATATACACACATGTGCACACAAACACACACAGAGGTGTTGGCTTCCTGGCCGGTTCTGAGGTCAAGCCCTTCCTCCACTGTCTAACCCACCCCCATTGGGTTGACTCCTGAGCAGGAAACTGCTCCCATCACCCCCGGGGGAAAGGAGAGCTCCCCAGGCCTCTGCAAACTTTGAAGGGGAAACCTGGGTGTGTGAAGGACCTTCCAGCTGACCGGCCCCAAAGGACAGGGCGAATGATGATAGGACTAGAGATGGACTGCACTTGGCCTCATCCTGGGGCCTCGTCCTGGGGCCTCGTCCAGTCCCTGCCCTGCCCCCTGCTAGAGGCTGTGGGATCTCCAACAGGAGGCACAGTTCACTCCTGGGGTGGTCTCCCAGATGGGGGGGTCTCCCTCCAACATTTTGTCCCAACAGCCTCTCCTGGGGTCAATGCGTGTTGTATTCCTCTGGCCTTTCAAGAATAGGTCCCTCCCACACCAGTCCCCCTCCCATAATCACCTTGGGTCAACAGGTGAAGCCACAGATGTAGCCAGTGGGGACCGTGCATAGCCCGGGGGAGGGGGGGGCTCTGGTAGCTGCAGAGCCCAGTGGCCCTCGTTTTGCCTCTGAGGGGCAGGAGTGCCCTCCCCACCATCCTACCTGCCCGCCCTTCATGTCCTTCATGCTCATGGCATTCTTGGCGCCCTTTCCCTTCTCCTTCTTGTTCTTCTTCTTCCGGCAGAGGCACTTCTTGCAGATGCAGAAGCAGCAGGTGAGGAGCAGGAGGCCGGCCACCACGGTGATGGCTATCAGTGCCCAGGGTGGCACTGCCCACAAGAGAGGCCAGACTTCAGCAAGGCTCAGCCCTGGGTGGGGACCGTGGCCCCTGTCCAGCCCACACTGTTCAACTACACACGCGTGCGTGATCTTTGGGGAAGTTGCATGTGCTTCACCTGCCTTACATGGGTACCTAGCCCCGTGGACACGTCAGCTAACGGGGAGATGCCTTAGGACTGAGCATGCAGGGAAGTGAACTGGGCTCTACGAGCGTTGACCAGTATGACCCATGGAAAACTGGTCAGATTGCAGAGGG
Source organism: Murina feae (assembly GCA_004026665.1). Classification (NCBI taxonomy): domain Eukaryota; kingdom Metazoa; phylum Chordata; class Mammalia; order Chiroptera; family Vespertilionidae; genus Murina; species Murina feae. Next base: position 21,501 of record PVJC01000555.1, read on the forward strand.
TGGGGTGGTCCTCAGACAAGGTGGGAAGATCCCAAAGAGCGCTGGGATGCTGTCCACCACCCTGAGCCACTTGGGGCCGCTGTCCGAAGTTCTGACCCACCTGACCGCTATCCACGGTACTGACCCACCTGACGGCTGTCCGCAACCACGACCCATCTGACCGCTGTCCGAAGTTCTGACCCACTTGACAGCTGTCCGTGGTCCTGACCACACGACCGCTGTCCGCGGTCCTGACCCACCAGACAGCAGTCAGCGACCCCGACCCACCTGACCGCTATCCGAAGTTCTGACCCACCTGACCGCTGTCCGAAGTTCTGACCCACCTAACCGCTGAACCACAAGGGGACCTGTCAGAAACACTGCTCCACCTGACCGCTGTCCATGGTCCTGACCACCTGCCCCATTGATTGCTGTCCGCGGTCCTGACCACCATGTAAGTTGGTGAGGCTCAGTGTGGCCTTTGTGTCTCCCACACAGACTTAGCCAGGAATTCACAAGGCAGGGGTACCATAGAGTACAAAAATGTCCATCACTGCCCGGGCAGTGTGGCTCAGTGGTTGAGCATCGACCTATGAACCAGGAGGTCACTGGTTTGATTCCCAGTCAGGGCACATGTCCGGATTACAGGCTTAATCCTCTGTGTGGAGCGTACAGGAGGCAACTGATCCATGATTCTCTCTCATTGTTGATGTTTCTATCTCTCTCTCCCTCTCCCTTTCTCTCTGAAATAAATTTTAAAAAATAAACATTTTTAATATATTGGTTTCATCTTTTGACAGTTTTCTAAATTGTATAAAAACTTTTTTCCCTGAGAGGTTGGTCCACATAACCCCCCTGCTCCCTTCAATAAGCCAGTCCACATTCCCCGTTATTGGCAGAGCACCCCAATAATACAGCCTGAACCTGGGTTCAGGAAATAACCAGCCAATCGTGCCCCAGGGCCCCCACACACACACCCAGTCTCGGGGACACTCACAGGGGATCTTGTTCATCTCATTGAAGAATTTCTCCTTCAGCTTGGCAAACATGTCTTCCTTGCTCCCCTCAGCACCCTCACTCTCGGTGGAGTTGCCCATGGGCCCGGCGGGCATGGTGGCCGTGGTGGCGGCTGGAGCCGCCTCAGGCTGCTGGTTCTTCTTGAAGATGTTCCACATGGTGGCCGCGGGGGTGGCTGTGGGTGAGAGGGAAGGGCCAGGTGAGCATCCAGGGCCCCCTCTCAGTCCTGTGGTCAAACACCAGGTCTTCATCCCCTCCAACAGCTGTGTCCTCCCTGATCACTCGGAGCCTCACACCTGCTGTTCTCTGGATCTGAAACTCTCTTCCTGCAGACCCCACAGGGCTCACTTCAGTTCTGTGAGGTTCCTGGGGATTGCCAGCCCCTCCTTCACTGCACAAGCTGTGTTTTAGTTGTCTGCACTTCACTGGGATTTAAGAACCATAACTGCAGATCTTTGACCACACATAGTAGGTGCTCAGGGTCAGACATGAGGAACAGGCGGGTCATAGGTCTGGTCTGTGCGATGCCATGCCCTCTGACCTCTTAGCCCTTGCCCAGTCCTGAACAATGGTGGTATCAGCAACTTAGGTGTATTTATTTAAAAAAAAAAAAAAACAAGTGTCAGCCAAGCCGGTTTGGCTTGGTGGATAGAGCGTCAGCCTGTGGACTAAAGGGTTCTAGGTTCAATTCCGGTTACGGGCGTGTACCCGGGTTGGGGTACATGTTGGAGGCAACCAATCAATGGGCCTTTGTCACATCCATGTTTCTCTCGTTGCGTCTCCCCGTTTCCTTCCACTCTCTCTAACACTCAGTGGAACAGTATCCTCGGGCGAGGAACAACAGCAGAAACCCAGCTGTCATATTCCCTCTTTGGATGCGTTAAGGGGAGTTCACTCCTACGTGTCCCCAGAAGCTAAGGAAACAAGGCAAAGATGCACAGGACTTCGCACCAGTTCTCAAGATTCCTGTGGGGAAGAGGCCCAGAGAGGTGAAGGGACTGGTCCGAGGCTGCACAGCGCATGCTCCTTCCACCCAGCACAGCCACCTCCACCCCAGAATGAGTCGCTCCCCAGGGTACAGGGTGCAGGCATCTGGGCAGGAACCCAGCAAGAAGGAACAGCCAAGTTCCCGGGGCTGGGTAGCTGCCCAGCCCGCCTCACTGCTCAAGCTGCACTCCTGGGGAGGCAGTGGCTGGGAGAGCTGAGGATGATGAATGACCAGGGGCTCCAGGGCCCCGAGCAGAGTGAGCACCTCTGTCTGCTCAGAGCTGCCCGAGCAAGAAAGCATGAGACAGACCATTAGGCAGAGATGCTGCGGATGCTGGGCCCAGGTCCGTGGGGGCACCTGCTCGCTGGCCCGCAGGTCTGCAGAGGGTGGCAAGGCCGGGTGAGGCGTTAGGTGCATGCGGTCCTGGCACACATATCTATGAGCGGCCACGGGAACTAGCCACGTGTGGCCTGGGTGGATTGGTGGGTCTGACCACCTCTCTGCCTCAGACCAACTACAGTGACTAACTACACCTCCCCAGGGCCATGCCTCTCAGTGCCCTTAGCTCCAAACACTCAGAGTGCTCAGAGCCTGGCTGTAGTCCTGGGTGGAAACTAATGGAAACTCCACCAACCACACCTGGCAGGTGAGCTGCAAGGGAGTTAGACTAGAGGCAGGGGTGTGACACCCACGCCCACACTCACCACCAACTGTTGCCCCAAACCAACCGACCAGGACGTGGGGACCACGGTCCCGCGGACGGTCCCCCTTGGGCCTGGCCTGCGATGATGCGGATAACAGGAGCTAACTGGACACAACTTCTTTCATCTTCCCAACCTGCATTTGCAGACGCTGCGCTAATGAGATGGAAGTAGGTTAGCCAGCAAGATGCCTCTTGCAGGAGCGCACAGGCTAGCAAAGTTCAACCCTTAAGGATGAATTTATGCCATTATTTTCCAGACCCATGGGTCCTGGGAGACAGAGAATAAAGTTTTAAGAATTAATTTTCAGGCATGTTTTGATAATGAATCGCCCGTATCTGTGAGTTCCCTGTGTGCAGAGGCCCGTGCATCTTCCTGGGTGGGACAAGGAGGCCACTGTGGCCACAGCAGGCTGGAAAGTCCCTCCTGTATCTAACTTCACACTCTCCTGCTGCAGCAACTCATTTCTCTTCTTTTGCATCTAAGCTGAGCTCAGCAATCCCCGGCTCTTTGAGAGGAGGCCTGGTTCCCTGGCTCAGCCACCTGTGCCCCTCTAAGTGAGGGTTCACCCTCCTCTGCAGGCCTGCAACCCTCAGCCCCACAGTCTGCTGTGGGGGTTTCTCTCTGAACCCAGATTTTGGGAGCAGATCTTTTTAAACCACGAAGTTCCGGGTTGTGTGAGCTCAGGGAACCTGCAGAAAATGCAGAGCAAATGAAGAAACTGAGGCCAGAGAGGAACGCAGGTCCCGTCCCATCACAGGAATCACCTGCTGAATGGGGCACAGCTCTCCCACCCTTGTGTCCTGCTCTCTGTGGCCCCAGTGAGCCCTCTTGTACTGCTCATCCTTCCCCAGCTCTGTGAGTACAGGGGTGAGGGGCAGGGGCGCCCCAACACTACCCCGCGGGACTGTAGCGTGCACCTGAAGAGACCATGAGCCCACTGTACAGCGCGCTCTACTTGGAGGGGAAGTTGCTGAGTCACCTTCCACCCTGCTGGCCAGGGAGCAGCCTGCTGGGGGTCTTTCACTGCCAGCTCAGGGCCCCCTGCTGCCTCCATGCCTTCTCCCCATATCAGAACACTGGGCTTTTCACCGGGTTCCCCTGCCCAGCAGCCTTTGGGGTCTCCTACTCCTGCAGACAGGGTCTTTCAGGGACCAGTGCCAGGATGCTTGGGGAGCAGGCTGGGAAGGTGGGGACCCCAAATGGGTGACTGAGTGTGGGCCCATGAAAGCTTGGAGGTCAGCGGGCCTTGGGCAGCCTGCTATAGGTTATGGAAAGTGGGGGGTGGGGTGCACGGCTGGGACCTGGAGGTCTGCTCACCTGTCATGGGCCTGGAGGTGTGTGTGAGCTGTGAGTGTGAGGCAGGGGTGGGCTGTGGGGGTTTGACCTGCATCTCTAGTGGGGCTTGGGAAGGACTGGGGGGGTAGGATCTGGGGCTTGGCAGGAACAAACCGATGGTCACTGCTCTGCCACCCGTGGACGCCTGGGGAGGCCGACTGAGGAGGACACAGCCTGGCCCTGCTCCTTCCAGTCCAGGCAGCCCCCCGGGGGAGAAACGCCACTCACTCCACGGAGATGCCCATTACTGCCCGCGCCTCTAACAGGCTGTGGTCTCCAGGAAGTAAAGTGGGTCAGGCAAGTCCTGGGGGCACAATTACATTCCAGGAAGAAACCAACTTCCTCCCCCGACCACCTGGGGGCAGGAACAGGAAACGGGCTGAGGGGGACAGCTGTGTCCTCAAAATGCCAACAGGCAGGAGGAGATGCAGGGAAATTCCAAACTGGAAAATCCCGTGTGAAATTGTACTGGGGTCCCACCTGGGAGCAGGGGAAGGCGACAGGTGAAGCCAGGGGCTTGGGTTGGTGCCTGACCTCTGGGGCAGGCCTGGCTGAGTTTCAAGGTCCCTGTTCCAACCCCTGGAGTCTCTAAAGCTGACACCTCTCTCCAAGCCACGGCGTGCACGCGCAGCCTCATCATCCAGGCTCCAGCAACCCACCACCCCGGACTGTCAATCCTCAAGCTGCTCCCTTTCCCCGCTCCCCCGTCCATGGGGAGCTCACAGTTCTCTGTCACATCCCTGCTCTTGCAGAACCAGCAAGAAGGTGTTGACATGAAATACAAAATAGAGCCCAGCTGGTGTAGCTCAGTGGTTGAGTGTCGACCTATGAACCAGCAGGTCACGGTTCGATTCCCAGTCAGGGCACATGCCCGGGTGTGAGGAGTACAGGAGGCAGCCGATCAATGATTCTCTCTCCTCATTAATGTTTCTCTCTCTCTCTCACTCTCTGAAATCAATAAAAACACATTAAAAAAAATAGAGACCAGACTTGAGAATTCCCTGAGCTGACAGACAAGACCATGTAAGACACAAAAGCGAGACTAACTTGGCTTATCTCATGAACAAAAGCAACACTTGAGCTACTTCCTGACAATGAGGGAGCCTGCGTGGGGAAGCTCCCTGGAAATCAGAACCATTGGGGGGTCAGCGCTTCACCATGAAGGCAGGTGGCTGTGATGCGCTCATCTGCGAGCCATTCTATAGGCACGGGAAAAGCGGCTGCATCCTGTGGAAGGACGCGGTGGTCTTCATTTTGCTGTTTCTGGATTTTTCGTGGGGGCGAGACTGAGGGACAGCTTTCCATGGGGCTGAGTCCAGGTGCTGTGGGCCTCGGGGAGCTGAGTCTGGACCCAGATGGGGAATAGCCCCACTCTGGCCTCCTGATGGGAGGATGGGGATGACCAATGAAAGGGAGCCCAGCTTCGCCCTCTGAGGCTCATTTGAGAAAAAGGTGAATGTTGAAGGCACCACATGGCAGGGAGCTCATTAGGCCCATGGTGGGGAGGGGGGCCGGGGCCCCAAATTCCAGCTCATCCCCCCCAGAGGCAGGGACGGCTGACCCTGAAGGCACTCACTGTGTCTGCCTCCCATGGAAGGAAGGAGGGACTCTTGGCCATCACTGCCCTCACCTGGGTAAGGAAGTGCCACACCTGTTCCATCCCGGACAAGACTGAGTCCCCAGGAGAGTGCCCACAGGCGTTCCTACCAGGCTACCCAGGAGGAGGAGGAGATGAGGAGCCAGAGCCATAGTGTCCCTGGGTCTGGCTGTCCTCACAGCCCTTCACCCACCTTTCTCATCAGATGGGAGGGAGTGCAGGCTTTGGGATGAGACAGCCTTTGCTCAAAACCTCCCCCTGCTACCGGCCAGCTGTGTGACCTTGGAGAGGTCCCCCCTGTCCTGGGCTTGTTGCCAGGTCCACAACATAGAGGCACTGCTGGTCCCCACCTTGTGAGGTCCACTGCACCATCCTGCCCTCCGGGTGAGGAGAAGCTGTGGGCTTTGGGCCTCTTCCTCCAGCCCTCCCCAAGCTCAGAACTCAGGGACCAGGGAGCAGGATGCAGAGGAGAGAAAAGGAAAGAGAACGGAGCCAAGGCAGGAAGGACATCTCCTGCAGCTGGTGCTGACCTGCCAAGGGTTTTTCTACATCTTCCCTGGACTCCCCTTCTCTAAGGAAGTGAGCCTCTCGCTGCTCCTGGGGCTCTGGCCGAGCCCTCCTTTCAGGCCCCTGTGGCCCCTCAGCCCTAGGCGGCTGCACAAACACCCCACAGGCTGGGGACCAGCAGCTCAAATGAGGGGTTTATGAGGAGCAGGGCTGGGGTGGGTGAGAGGCCACAGGCTGGACACAGAGGGTCACTGAATGCTGCCAACCCAAGGCTCCTTTAAAAGTCGGGGGTGCAGTGGTCCTGGCGCTGTGGCCAGCCCTCAAGTTCGACTACTTCCTGTCCTTCACTCTGGGCAGATATCCACCCACCTTACCCTAACCACGGGCGGGGGGGAGGGGGAGGGGTGAGACTGCAGCAAAGTGGAGCAGTTTCCTTTCCATGAAAACACTCCTCAGAATGAGGGAGACAGACAGAGACAGAGAGAGAAACAGAAAGAAAGGGAGAGAAAGACAGAGAGACAGAGGCGGGAGGGAGACAGAGCAGGGCAGCTTCCTAAACTCCAAGACCACCTTGCCAGTTTGCAAACCTCCTGCGCCCTGGCCATGTCCGCTGCCTGCAGAGAGGGGCCCACTGCCTGGTGGCAGCCCTCCCTGTTATGTCACCGTGGCTGCTGCCCCTTAGGACGCAGAGGGCTCGGTGGCCCACTAAGCAGCGTCTAAAACTCCCACACTCGCTGCTGCCATCACTACATCTTGACAACTCACTGAGGCTCCAAAAAAGTGCTAAGGCGCTTGCTCAAGGTCACATGGCGAGTTGCCCGCAGAGCAGGGTCTGAGGTTCCCTCCAGGGTGGACAGGGCCTGGGCACGGCCCCTTCACACAGATACTTTGCCTCACGCTGTCTCGCTCCCAGGACAGAAGTGTGGGAGACCACCACCCCCAGCCCCAGCCCCGGCCCAGCTCCCTTCCAGCTGCTCTGACCCCAGCCCACAACCTCAGCCACTGAGCAGCTGGCGGAGGAGCCTGGATGTTATGAGTTTGAGCCTCAGTGTCCAGGCAGAGGAAGGAAAACAGGGCTTGCTCAAGGGCACACAAGGGCACACAGATGGGAGGCAGAGCCTAGAATCCCACTCACGCTCCCACCTTAATCCAGGACTCTTCCCACGACACCCTGAGGCCCAGTGAGATGCAGCTTTCATCCCGGGAGGAGGGTCAGACCTTCCTGGGGGAGGGTGGGAGGTGGCATAATGGGAACCACGGGGCATTCCAACAGACCCTCCAGATCGCCCCTGAGGTGGAGCAGCCTTGCCCAGGGCCACAGACCAGGCTCATGACCTTGGGAGTCCTTGACAGCCCCCTTTAACCCAGAAAAGCTCTCCCCAAGGAGGGGTGCCCCCTGGGGAGGAGTGTGACTGAGGGGCTGAGGGGCTCACAGCCCTGCCACCTTTAAGGGGGGAAGGGGAGCTACAGTGTTTCCAAGGCCGGGCCACGGAAGGATGCTGCTGGCGAGGCTGGTTGGCCTCCCATGGAAGGTGCAGGGAGTGGCCTGCGGGCCAGCAGGTGCCGGGCTGGGCTGGGAGCGGTTTCAGGCACCCTACGTCCCAAACGCCCATTTTTCAGACGGAGATACTGAGGCCCAGGGGGTGAGTGTCTGTCCAAGGCCACAGGCCGGGTCGGAGTGGAAGCGTCCCAACTCCCCCTGGAGCGCGGGGTCCCCACCACCCCGGCCCCCCTCCTCCCCATTCCGCCTCACTAGGCGCCTCCATCGCACAGGTTCCGAGTGGTGCGGCGGCCAGTCCAAGGTCACACCGCACACAGAGTGGAGCATGCGCTCCGAGGGCCGGTGGCCCCTGGCCCATCCCCCACCCCTGCCCCTCCGGGCTCCGACGCAGGTGGGCGCCTCGGGCTCCTGCTTCCTCTCATTTCTCCGCCTCGGCGCCAGCCCGAGGAGAGAAAGTTTCAGGGAGAGGAAGAGGAGGAAGACGCCGCGCCCATCCCAGCCCGGACGGCCTTGGCGCTGCCTGGCGCGGGGCGGGCACAGAGGGGAAGCAAACTCCGCGCATGAGCCTCCAGCCCCTCCTCACTGCGGCGGAGGCGCGGGAGGTACCTGGCGCCCCGCACCCCCTCCCCGCACCCCCCTCCCCCGCCTTCCCACCTTCTCAGCCCGGACGCTGCAGCCTCCTGGGGGGCCCGGGGTCCATGCGCGGTCGCCCCGCTGGCTCCCCCACCCCCCTCGCCCGCCCTCCCGCGGACAACCAGGTCGAGGGCCAGGGGTGCCCGGGACGCCGCCTGCGGGACTAACCCGGCAAGCCCGACGCGCGTAGGTTTCCGGAGCCCAGTCCCCGCCGCCCGCTCCGTCCCGCAGTTAGTTGACGCGGCTGTGAGCGCCAAACCCACAAAGTGCGAGCGTCCCGGCCTGAGACCCAGCCTGTCCCGGGAGCGCAGGCCCTCCGGACCCGGGGCCGCCCTCGCGGGGGTCCCGCCGGCTCCTCTTACCCGGGGCGTCCGGCCGCGCTGCGGGCCGAGCTCGCCGAGAGTGCGGAGGGTGGGGCGCCCGGGGTCCCCGCTACTCGCGCGGTCGGCCCTGCCTCCGCCGCCGGCTCAGCTCGCGCTCGCTCTGCGGTAGGAACAGCCCCGCCGCTCCCCGCCGCCAATTGACAGGCTCCTCACATCCGCTGCGCACGGTGCGGCCGCCCCGCCAGGGCCATCCCGGCGGCGGAGCCACCCCGCGCGCCGAGCCCCTCTGCACCAGGGGGGCGGTGGGCGGGGAGGGGGTGCACAGCGGCGCGGGGAGGGCGCACCCCTGGAGAAGTTCGGGGCGGCTGGCCGGCTTCGCGCCTCCGGAGCCCGCGGGACAATGCGGAGGGTCCCCGCCCCGGTCCGTGCGCCCCGGAGTCGCCCCCGCCGCCCACCCGCTTGGGCAGCTTTTCGGGTGCGGGGACCGGCGGGGGAGGGGCCCGCGGGCGGGAGGGAGCCGATGCGCTTCAGGGGACACGCAGGAAGGTTTCCCCGAGTCCGGAAAGACACGCAGAGGGAGGGTGACGTGGAGTGAGGCAGACAAAGGGCAGAACCGGAGGGGCCGGGAGGTGGGGTCCCTTCCGCTCCGAGAGCCGGGACTGCAGCGCCCCAGCCTCAGGGGGCGCGGTCCAGCCCCGACTCCTGAGAGCGAGAGGGCGGAACGAGGGCTGGGAGGCTGGAGGTGGGGGGTGGGGGGCGGGGTTGTCTGCAGCGCAGCGCCCGGGCCTGGCTCCCAGGTACGACCCTCCCACATGGCCTGCGAGGGGCCGGCATTCCCACTGGAGGCCGGAGGCAGGGGGCGGGGAGGCTGGGGGACCCCCCTCTGCCTCCACCTCTACCCCGAGCACCCGCCCGCTGACACGCGGGACCCCAGCTCCGCGTGGCATTTCTGCGGGTGTTGGGCCACCAGCCTTGGTCCCCTGGCCTCCCCAGCCCCGCCCGCTCTGCGCGCTCCCCGCCCCCCCCCCCAGCGGCACCCCTTCCTGCTCCTGCTCTGCGCACTCAGAACCATGGATCGAGTTTGGGGTTCGACCAGGAAGCGCCCCCCCCATGTGGGAGGGCCTCACCGAGGAGCCCGGGATTTCCCACGAGCTCCACGGACGCCCCCTTTCCTCTCCCCTCCCTCCCCGCCCCGCCCCCGCGGGCTCTGCGGCGCTGCGGCACCGGCCACGGGGCTCCGCGCTGGGCTGAGGCTATGTCTGGATCCCCGCAGCTCGCTGGTCACGGGCGCTGGACGCAGAAACGCTGAGTCGGGAATTTCCAGGCTGCGCGCACCGCCCACACGCCGGCGGGGGCTGCGCGTCCGCGTGGGGGGCCGCGACTGACGCCGGAGTCCCGCCTCCGCCCCTCCTCTCGCCCCCAGCCCCTCCTCAGACGGAAAACGGGACCTAGGATCCGGGGCTCAAGGTCAGGGGCTCCCCACCCTCCGCGCCCCGCCCCCCTGCCACCTCCCTCGCGGGGCTGCGCCCCTTCCTCTTCCACCCCCTCCCCCGAGAGAAATGGCTCCCTTGTGAAATCCCTCAAAGCTCTTCTTGCCGGGAGGAGGGATGAAAGGGCGGGAAGTTCACGGGATTCGGGTAAGACTTGGGGTTCCTGAGGCTGAGGTCCCAGGACACGCCCCTAGGCTGGGAGCGCCCTGTATTGACTGCGAGTTGGTGCTTGTGTGGGCGCAGGAGCTGGAGGAAGGGACCTCAGAGCTCCTTCTCCTGAGATGAGTGCAGGCACCTGAACCTGCCGCAAAGCTGCCTCCAGTAAAGTGGGGTCCAGACCGCCCCCACGCCAGATGCACGCTCACCACGGCCCGCAGGCAGCCCCGGAGGCGCGGCACCCGAGGCCTCGTGCCCACCCAGGCCAACCTGGGCCGAGTCCTGAAGGTGGAGGTCAGGACCCTGGACAGAGCCACTCTCTTGGCGGCTTTGGTGCCCGCTGGGGGCTCCGGCTCGGGGCAGCCTGGGGGCCCTGGGACAGGCCAGGAGGGGACGGGCAGCCAGCTCTGTCCAGCTGGACCGTCTGTGAGCTGGACCGTGTGGATGGTTCCCCGTGTTCTTCCCCCTGCCTCTCACCCAGGAGAGCCCTGAGCTGGCTTTGGGGTCCTGACCCGTCTGGCCTCCCTCTCACCCCAAAGGCTGCAGCACCCTGGTCCAGAGCTGGGAGCAGCAGCTGATGGAGGCCCGGAGCCGCCCAGCACCCTGTGAGGGTCCTAGAGGGTGAGTGATGGCGGGGGTCTTCTGGGGGTTCTGCAGGAAGCTAGGGGTTGGGGACACGGACCCTGCCTGTGGCCTGACTGTGGGTGTTGCCTGCCTCTGTGGGTGCCTTAAACAGCGAATCTACAGACTCACTGGTCTATCATCAGGAAGTCTCCAGCCCTGCCCAGGGCCTCACTCTCCACTTCCCATCACCTCCCCCATGCGACCTCCCAACCTCCAGGTCTCTGTTCTAAGACCAGCCTCACCCTGAACCCTCTTCTCTCAGCCTCAGGTTTCTCGTGAATAAAATCAAGGGATAGGACAGGACTGTTTCAGCTCCGAGTCTGTGAGCTGGAGAATGGAGGTGGGTGGATGCAGAGGCTGTGTGGCCCCTTCATGGAGAGAAAGAGGATGTGATGAGGCATCTCACGGGTGGGGAGGATCGGGGGTGTCAGGGCCCGGACATGCAGGTTTCAGCGAAAGGTGGCCCGGATGACAAAGGCCGCAGACACACCAGGGGTCAGGCCCGGGAAGTGCCTCCCAGCCGGGCCACTGCACCCCTGCCGTAGCCCCCACCAGCTGTCACCCCTGTGCGCAGAGGGGCGGCAGGGGGCTGGTGACCCACTTCCTCCGCCTCCAGCCCTGGGCGCAGGACGGTCAGGGACGTGCGGGGCTCACATAGCAACAGCAGCTGCCGGTCCCAGAGGCACTGCAATGCGGAGCTCGCTGGCCGAGTCTGTTGTTGAGTTTTTTTCCTAAAAGTCCTCATTTCCCAGGGAACTGTCAGCCCGTTGCCTCCGGGGGAGATGGCCTGGAGCTGGGGTGTTGCCCTCCTTCTCAGGGGCTGGGCCCCCTCTCATCCCCCTTAGTGCGCAGCCCCCCACCCTCTGATCCTAGTGGGACAGGGAGGTCTGGTGAAGGGAGGCCGAGGGGCTGGCTGCTTCCCAAGGCCGGGATGCAGGCTGGCGGACCTGACGTCTGTCAAAGTGGAGCACTTCTCAGCTTCCTGATCCCCAGAGGCACTGGCTCCATCTCAGAGGCAGGGACACCTTGAGAATCAGAATCTCTCTCTCTTTCTCTTTGAATGAGATGTTTTTGGAGGGTGGGGTGGACAGCAATGCCCCCTATGGAGTCTCAAGTGCCCGGTCTGCTGAGGGTCTCAGGGTGTCTTTCTCTCCCATGTGCCCCCTGCCAATGCCCCCCAAGACCAGGAGATGGAGGGAGGGGGTCCCTGCTGACAGGGAGCAGAGGGGATGGCCCAGGTGAGAGCATGTGGCTGGGACAGAGGTGTGTTCCTGCCTCTGAGAGCCACTCTGCAGGGCCAGGGGAAGCTGCGTCTGGCCTGCCTGGAGCTCTCTCCACACCACCTGCAGAGTGTTGGGTCTCTCTAGGGCACAGATGGCCTGGCTCAGGGCAACCAGGACATGGCTGAGCCCATCTGGGCACAGCTCAGAGCAAGGAGCCACCAGTCTGCCATCTGCTGAGCAGGTGACAGCCGCCGGCAGGTACATCGCAGCGAGGAGCAGGGAGCTCAGGGCCCAGAGAGCAGCTGCAGGCAGGACCTGGCCCTGCGGCCACCGGACTCCCTGGGCTCCGGACAGGAGGTGCCTGCAGGCCCTGCTGTGTGGCTGTGGGTCTTTAAATGAAAACAAATGAACAGCGGCCCTCCCTCCTTCTGCCTGTGTGTTTCCATCAAAGTTCAGGCTGGCTTGCCCTGGCCAGTGTGGCTCAGTGGATAGAGCCTCGACCTGCAGACTGAAGGGTCCCAGGTTCAATTCCAGTGAAGGGCACATAGCTTGATTGTAGGCTCGATCCTCGTTGGAGCCGTGCAGAAGGCAGCTGATCAATGATGTTCCTCGCGCACTGATATTGCTATTTCTCTCTCCTCTCCCTTCCTCTCTGAAAATCAATTAAATATATATATATATATTAAAAAGAAAAAGCTAAACTGGCTTTAGGGACGGAGAGGCGTGTAGGGTGAGTCTCCGGGGAGGGGCACCCACCAGGAAAGCAGAGGGGACCCTGAGAGGCAGCATCATGTTCACTAGCCCAGATTCTGGCCCCAACTCCCTCTAAGTGCTGTGTGTCTCAGGGCAGGTTCATCAACTCCTCTGAGCCTGTTTCCTGTCTGTGGTGGGTGGTACCAGGCTCGCCCACAGGCTGTAGGGAGGCTTACGTAAGGCACCCACAGGCCCTCCTGGGTACAGACTGCTGCCGGTCTCCCTGCCATGGCCTGGGAGAGTGGGTGAGGCAGGGCACCCACACAGCAGCCTGCCCAGCACCTCCTAACCCTCCCAGTAGTGCAGGCATCCAGGCCCCACCCTGAGACTCTGACTCCATAGGGTGAGCTTGGGCGTCCTGGTATGTGCCACGGGGTCCCCAGACCACACTGCACAGAGGGCAGCTGGGAGGGGCCCAGCCTAGGGCAAGGGCTGTGTGGGTGTAGCCCTTGGCACTGCCCCTCGCCCCGCCCAGCGCCTTCCCCGCATGCAGGGCTGTGCTTCCTGTTCTGCCGCAGCCCATCCGTTTGCAATCAGTTCCCCAGGTCAGCTTTCCACCCTGCAAACACTAATGAGCAGCTACTGGATACAGATGCAAGTGCCGAGTCCTTGCCCTCATGAGCCACAGACACGTGTAACCAATGACTGACTCATTCATTCACTCAGTTTTAAAATGTATTTTTCTTACTGATTTCAGGGAGGAAGAGAGAGGGAGAGAGAGATGGAAACATCAACGATGAGAGAGAATTGTGGATCGGCTGCCTCCTGCACGCTCCACACGGGACTGAGCCTGCAACCCGGGACTGTGCCCTGACCGGGAATCAAACTGTGACCTCCTGGTTCACAGGTCGACGCTCAACCACTGAGCCAGGCCAGCTGGGCCTCTCACTCACTCACTCGTTTATTCAATGCTACCACCTGCCTGCTCGCTGCCAGGCACTGTGCTAAGTGGCAAGGTCGACACCTGTGAAGCCTCCTTGTCAGAAAAAGTTCGAGAAAGAGATGGCCTTCAGAGCCACATGCCCTGGGGCCCCCAGCCAAACCCCAAGGCAGAGGCCAGTGTCAGGAGGCTGCTGCCCCCACATGCAGGGCAGCCCATGGGGACCACTCAGTGAGGGCCACTCCCCAGCTCTCACCTCGCCCCACAGGCATAAGCATGGCCTTCTCCTCCGGTCCTGCCCTGCCCCTGATATAACCCCAGGCTTCATAACTATGTGTGCGGACGGCTGACCCGAACACCATGCAGGGCCATCGAGAACATCCCTCCCCACCCCCCACCCCCATGCGCTGCACACGCGGGGCCCTTGAGCCGCCTGGCGGAGCTGGCTCAGCCTGTGGCCTCCATTTTTCAAGCCAACCCGGCATCCATCACGGCTGCCAGTGCCAGTCTTGGCTCCAAGGGGGCAGGTGTTCAGGGAGGATGCTCGGCAGGCGCTGGCCCCTTCCCACCGCCGGCCGGAGGGTACAAACTGACAGGCTCTGAGCAGTCCCTCCCTTCAAGCTGGTACCTTTACTTCATTCATTCATTCATGTGTCCAACCCCTCGAGCACCTGTCAGGCACCGAGGACGGCCAGACAAGACTCTGACCTCGGGGTCTCACACAATGGAAGGCGGCCGTCACACAGCACACGGGAAACGCAGGGGTCTGCGTGGGAAATGAGACCAGCAGGGTTCTGTTTCCGCGGAGGCACAAGGGGCTCACCCCGTAGCTCAGCCTGGTCAAGGCTGCAGGAATTTGGAGCCCTAGATGTGTCTGAATCTGTTAATAAACACACGTGTCAACTTTGCACACGTGGGGAAATGCCAGCGGCTAACACAAATCAGCTGAGTCACCTGATCAGCCAACGTCGTTACGTCTCTAAGTTTTGCATTAAACCGTGCACTGAAACACCGTTCAGAAATATCAGTTAACGTTCAATTCTGTCTTTAACAGGTTTTAAGACCGTGGTTAAGGAGAAAGAGCAGCTCGCCCCTCTCACTCGGCCGCTGTCCCCGAGCCCGGCCTTCCGGGTCAGGGTATCCCCGTGGCCCCACCACCCGCCTGGTGAGAGCTTTCCAGGTTTGTGTGGAAAGAGAAGATCTGACAACTCAGAGCTTGCGGGTCCAGGCCCAGCGGGTCTTCATGATGGTGCCACCCTTCACCCCAAACTTTGCCCAGCATGTGTTTACTCACAGACACAGGGCGGCACTCAGGAGACAGAGGGCCCACAGCAACCGAGAGGGCACCCCCAGGCCATGAGCTGGGCCTCAGAGTGAGGGGTCAGTGCCTGGGGAGGCTCGACTGTTAGAATTTAACCTGCAGACTGGCCGGCGTGGCTCGGTGGTTGAGTGTTGACCTATGAACCAGGAGGTCACAGTTCAATTCCGGGTCAGGGCACATGCCTGGGATTGTGGGCTCAATCCCCAGTAGGGGGTGTGCAGGAGGCAGCCGATCAATGATTCTTTTTAAAAAAAAAAAAATTTTATTGATTTTTTACAGAGAGGAAGGGAGAGGGAGAGAGAGTTAGAAACATCGATCAGCTGCCTCCTGCACGCCCCCCACTGGGGGTGTGCCTGAAACCAAGGTACATGCCCTTGACCGGAATCGAACCCAGGACCCTTGAGTCCGCAGGCCGACGCTTTATCGACTGACCCACACCGGTCAGGGCCGATCAATGATTCTTACTGATGTTTCTCTCCCCCTCTCTCTTCTTCTCTGAAATCAATAAAAATATTTTTTTAAAAAGAAAAGAATTTACCCTGCAGCTCAGGGGACCTCTGGGAGCAGGTGGAGGGACTCGGCAGACCCAGGAGCCTAGACAGAAGACAAGCTGCAGGAAACAGACAAGTGGGAGAACTGGGCACTGGACTCCCCCCCTTCCCCCGACTCCCCGTCGCCATATTCCCTTTGGCAACCAGAGAGCTGCTGGCTGAGCATCGAGGGGCATACCTGGGGCTCCCAGTAACAATGAGCCGCAGGTCCCCTCCACCCACCCAGGTGCTGTCACCAGGAACTCACACGCTTTCTGGAGTCATTACCGTGCAGACAGGTGACGGAGAAGGGGGTGCGAGGACAGTGGGCACGAGTTCAAGATGGATGTGGTTCCCGCCAGGATTAATTACTGCTCTGCCTGGAAACGGAGTGCCCGAGGGGGACGCCATTTGTAACAGCCGCGTTGGCTTCTGAGCAGCAGGTGTGGGACGTGGCAGGTGACGGGCCCCCTCACCACTTGTGCCTAACGGCAGCTGCAGAGGACACCACGTGACATGGAGGGACCGACGGCCCCGGCCACTGCTCTGCACACAAAGTTCCTTCTTTGTTCCCATTCTCCTGCCTGTTTTTTTATTATTATTATTATTGATTTCAAAGAGGAAAGGAGAGGGAGGGAGGGAGAGAGAAACATCCATGATGAGAGAGAATCATGGATCGGCTGCCTCCTGCTCGCCCCCTACTGGGGATCGAGCCCTCAGCCCAGCATGTGCCCTGACAAGGGAATTGAGCTGTGACCTGCTGGTTCATAGGTCGACACTGAGCCACTGAGCCACCCCGGCCGGGGCTGCATGTCATGTGTGGACTGAGCTTCGACCCCACTGAGTGTTTTTCCTCCCAGCACAGGCACACGATGGGACTGCTTCTGTGTCTGGACCCCAGTGTCCGACAGCCTCCGCCAACAGGATGTATCCCCCAGGGAGGGAGGCGGCAGCCAGGTCACCATCATCGAGGGGTGACTTCCAGTAAGCAGACGCCCATCGCCCACCCTGCCTGGCCCCGCAGAGCCCCTGCTGCGCACGCCCCTCGCAGATCTCTTCCTGTCCCCCCACCGCCTGCAGTGCCTGTAATGCACCTCCTACATCTGTAGATTTATCCGAGGCGGGAGATTTATGTAGCATGTTCATGCTCAGCGCAGAGGACAATTCCTCGCAGAGTTCTGATCTCATTTGCTGGGTGAGAAGCGGTTGATGGGCGGCTCTAGCGTCAGTGACCGCGGGGCTGTGTGAGCTGTGTGAGAGTGCACACCCGGGGCTGGGCACATGAGCACGGTGTGCACAATGACCTGTGTGCACACACGACACACAGGGCGTGGGCTTGGAAGTGACACGTGAACACACTAGGGATACACATGTTCTCGTCTGTGTCACTGACGGGGGCACGTCCATGCTCGGCCCCAGGAGTCCTCTCAACAGGAAACCTGTTACCTCTCCTTGGCCAAACTCTCGGGAGCTCCCAATGCCCTTCCCGTGACCTCGTGGCTGCTGGCCTGGCCCTGCCATGCTGACCGCAGCTTCCGCTCGCTCCATCACACCCAGCCCCGCCCCTGGGCACCTGCTGCCCCTTCCCCACCTGGGATGTTAGTCTGTCCAGCGGCTTCACAAATGCCAGAGACGGACAGGCAGCTGACAGCAGACATTTCTCACAGCTCTGGAGGCTGGACGTCCAACACCCACGCGCCCACCGACTTGGCACCCATAGAGGCCTCCCAGGCAGGAGTGGCCGGGAGCTCCCTGGCATCCCCACCCTGTGGGCATGTGTGTCTCTCCCCGATGGGTTACTGGCTTCTCACAGGCAAGAACCCTGCCCCAGACCCCCTTCCCTCCCACCCAGCTCCTGGCTCACCCACAGTTCTATTCCCGCCAACTCCTGACCTGTCTGCCTGCTGAAGATGGAGGCCCAAGAGGCACCAGCCCTGGGTCTCACGCCCGGCGGCCAGGCTCCACTCTCTGGATCCGACAGCTCAACACTCTCCCCACAGCAGCTCGCGCCGGCCAGTGTTTGGCCTCAAGGAGGGAAAGTCAAGCTGAAGCTGCACTCAGGATGTGCTGGCAGTGCTCTCTGGGCCAGAGCCTCAACACCTACCCGAGAGGCAGCTCCGTTCCACAGTTCACACGTGACGCCCAGGGAGGCCGGTGGACGAATGTCCCGCTAAGCACACTGTGGGGGCACCTCTCCTGCCCCACGTGCTCTCGGGACGCTGTGACTGTGACTGTGACATTGAGACGGTCTGTGTCCCCTCCCCCACAGCCAAGGGGGGTTCATGAGGCTCTGACCATTGAGCGATGCTGACCGTGACGCTGCGGATAGCAGCCCGGCCCACGGCCCCGGCTGCACCCCCACTTCCCACCCACAGCCTCGGCTGCACCCCACTTCCTACCCACAGCCTCAGCTGCACCCCACTTCCCACCCACAGCCTCGGTTGCACCCCACTTCCCACCCACAACCTCAGATGCACCCCCACTTCCCGCCCACAGCCTCAGATGCACCCCACTTCCCACCCACAGCCTCAGATGCACCCCACTTCCTGCCCACAGCCTTGGCTGCACCCCCACTTCCCACCCACAGCCTCAGCTGCACCTTTCCCACTCACAGCCTCAGATGCACCCCCACTTCCCGCCCACAGCCTCAGATGCACCCCACTTCCTGCCCACAGCCTTGGCTGCACCCCCACTTCCCACCCACAGCCTTGGCTGCACCCCCACTTCTCGTCCACAGCCTCGGCTGCACCCCCGCTTCCCGTCCACAGCCTCGGCTGCACCCCCGCTTCCCGTCCACGGCCTTGGCTGCACCCCCGCTTCCTGTCCACGGCCTTGGCTGCACCCACAGCCTTGTGGCCACGAAACGAGCCATTCTGGGCTTGCACACCCCAGGCAACTTGGTGGCGTGTGGGACAGAGATGACCCACTGCGGTGGGCCCTGATCCAACCAGACGTCAGAGAAAAGACGGGGCTGTTTTAAGCCACTAATTTGAGGTGCTCTGTTACCAGTGTCTTGTCAAGTGTCACGGGGAGTCTGCTGCAGCACACAGCGTGTCTCACCCACCCCACTCCTTGGGCACCCACTTCCCTAGGCCTCCTCATGGCCCAGCCTCGCTCCCAGGGACCCTGTCCTTACTCTTGTGTGAGGCCAGTGCCCCACTCCCTCCCAGCTCCTCTAGGATCCTGCTCGAAACCCTCCCCAATCTCCCACCTACAGATAAATTAACATTTATCCCATTTACACATGTATACATGTATGTGTGCACACGCGGGAACATGGATGTACACACACGAGCATGCGCACACACCTGTCAGTACACGCACACAGATGATCACATGCATGCTCTCACACGTGAGCACATGCACACATGTTAGCTACAACACGAGTACATGCACACGGATGAGCACATGTACACATGCGTGCCTGCACACATACCACACTTATCGCCTGGCTCCGGGCTCAGGGATCCCCCACCACCACCTCCACCTCTCACCTATAATTGGTTATCAGGTTTGGCGCATTCTTCTTTGTAATTAGCTCTCGAATGCAGACTCCGTCTCCCAGAGGCCCAGCCCCTCACCCTTCCTCACCTAGATTCATTCCACATTCTCTCTCCACTGCTCCCCCACTCCCGCACCCCCCACCTGCAAACCAGACTGCACTTCCTAACATGCACACCTGGTCACATCACACCCCACTCCACACCCTCCCAGGCACTCAGCTCCTTCTCCATGGCGCTCAACGCCTGCCTGCCTCCCCGCCCCCTGCCCCGTCCTCATCCCCCATCCCTCCGCGTGCAGCCCAGCCTGGGTCTCGGTGCCCACACGCACCCCTGCTTCAGCCACTGCTCCCTCTGCCAGGATGCCCTCGGGTCAACCAGTGCCCCTGACCCTTCGAAACGTTTATTAAACAGTACTTCCTCTGGAAGCCGCCGGGCCTCCTCGCACAACCGACACGTCCACCTCACTGCTCCAAAGTCACATTTGTCTGGTCAGTGTCCCCGGGGCCTGAGCTCCCTACAGCCGGGCCGTGGCCGCCCAGCTCTGTCCCAGAACCGGCACAGCACCGCCACTCAGCCTGGGGCTGCAGACATGCTGGCCAAATACAGGGCTTCACACAATCAAACATGAGGCGTCTAATTAATGTGGGCCATCGTGTCGCTGCTGCTGGAACAGGAAACCAGAGCACCCAGCCCCCTCCGGGAGACGCACGGACAGGACGAGCTCTGGAATCTTGTGAATGGTGCTTCCTCTCCCCATAGGACACGGTGACAGCGGATGGGCAGGAGGGGAGGAGGGGCAGGTGCCCAACAAAGGAGGGGTTACCCCAAATCCTCCTTTCCCCCTCACTCAGCCCTTCCCTGCTGTCCTCTATTGAAGGACATTCCCAGAGAACGAAGGCCGCACATCACACAGCTTGTCCCGTGAGCCATGGACGAAGGTGGAGCAATGCCATGGGGCCTGAGGAGGACCCGCGTGCCCACCGTGGGTGCCGGGCTGAGCTCTCAGGGATCAGAGCAGCAGCAACAGCTGGGTCATCACTCTCCTGGCGCCCAAAGCCAGGCTGTGCCTCCATCCAGGTCCCTCCCTCAAATGCAAATGCCAGTGGCACTAGCAGGGCCGGTGCTACCAGCGGATGCCTCAGGGAGGTGTGAGGTCCTCTGCATGATGCTGGGCCCACCAACTCCTGGCACCCCAGCCCCAGACACACACACAGCCACAACCAAGGACCAAGCAGCGGAGAAGCCCACCATCCCTTTCTGCCCACAACCCCTGAGGCCCACTCCACTGGCCAGCCCGACCCTGGGCTCACCATCCCTCAGGCCCATGGCTGGGGGGACCGGCAATAGGTGGTTTAGGGGAGGAGGAGAGGGAAGAGTCCCTGCTGGGAGCCCAGGAGGTGAAGTGTGCAGCTGAGCTTCCATTTTCCTCCTCCCCACTGGTGTCTCGTCTTACTTAACAGGAGACGTCCCCAGAGCAGGGTCCCAGGCACAACTGGCGACGGGAGCCCTCAGGACGCTGAGTGAGGCCCTTCAGCCACAGCAGGACCTTCAGCCCCTCCACCAGCCCACAGACACGGGCCTCTGATTGCAGCACCTGCTGGCGGGGAACTCGGCCTCCCCATCTGCCCTCCCTGGCCCACACCTGTTCTAACACCACGTCCCGTCCATGGCAGCTCCCTGGGCTCCCCTAGTCCCCCCAGTGAGACTGAACTCGGGGTGCGGAGGTACCACTCATGGCCACACCCCTCCCAGCCATGGTCAGGCCTGGTGCACAGTAGGGGCACAGGGAAGGTGGCCTGGTGCACAGTAGGGGTGCAGGGAAGGCGGCCTGGTGTGCAGTAGGGGCGCAGGGAAGGCGGGCTGGTGTGGCAGGTGGCAGAGAGGGCAAGGGAACATGACGAGGCTGCCATGAGACCTCACCTTCGGCTGGCCCCTTCCTGGGTCCATGCACACCCACAGGTGCCAGGTGTTGGGGAGACAGGACCCCCAACTAAGCAGAAAGGTAAATAACAGGAGGAGGAGGAGGCAGAGGAGGGGTCACCAGGGGGTGGTAACTCCTAGTAGCTGCTCAAGGGGCCACGGGTTAGGGAGGATGGGCTGTGGTGAGCGGCTGGGGCTGAAAAAGGTTTCGGGACAAGTGGGGTTTCCTGGGGACCAGGACAGGGGCAGAGACTTGAATATCCACAAGGGCTCCTGGGAAGCAATCCCATGAGGAGCAGCGTGAGTGGGCCCAGAGGCAGGATGTGGGACGCCATGTGGTCTGGGGTGGGGTGTGCTCTGAGCTGGCGATGAGGCCAGGACACTAACATGGGCTGAGCCTGGACCAGCCCACACCCTGGAAGAGCAGCAAACTCACCCCAACAGGAAGGGCTGCTGGGAGCCACGGATTTCAATTACCCTGGTTTCCAAAGTGACCCTGGCTTCCGCCTTGGGAAGGGCAGCAGGGATGGAGGATGAGAGCAGGGGGAGGGGGGTCTGCAAGAGTGGGAGGGGAGAGAGGGAAGTTTGGGGGAACGCACCCTTGAAAGCTGGTGTCTGGGTGATCTGTCGGCATTATTCCTTTTTAGTGCTCTGTTGCAAAATACATCAGGGTTTTATTTCTACCCACATTTCAGGGCAAATCTCCTAGCGCCTGTCACAGCTCAGGGGAGAAATGAATGTGCATTTCCCAGCTCCATTAGCTGGGGAGACAGGTGCACATTGCCGAAGGCATGTTCCCTGTGAGTAAGGAGAGGTGAGATTGTTGGGAATCGGACTCAGAGGGTCCCAGGTGCACAGAGGACTCGGGGTGAGTGCCAGGGAGCCCCTGAGATGGGGGCAGGCACACCCACCCAAGAGACCTGGTCCCCTTAACATTGTGGCCCGCAGGTCCCCCGTCACCTTCTGCTCCTTGTCATTCCAGCCTCAGACAGACAGGGTCTCAAGGATCACAGCGAGGTCACCATGTCCCTCTTTCCCTCCTGAAGGTGGGGTCCTGCTTCCTGGTCCGCGGCAGGGGCTCCCCACTCCCAGCTCTCCAAATGACTAAAACCAAGTTACCCCAGAACCCATTGCCTACACTCTGCAGGAGATGAGCAGGTGAAGAACCACCCCTAATAGGCCCAAGAGCCACTGTACTGGACTCTCTGAGCCTCAGTTTCCCCATCTGTAAAATGGGTTAATGCAAGGTGCCACAGTTCCCTGTAAGCCAGCCTCAGCAGGTGGGATTTGGGGATGTGGTGAAAGCTTCCCTCGACGACCCTGTGCCTGCTGTGGGAGGGCACAGCTGGGTCTGCAGAAGGCAGCACAGTCCTGGGATCCCTGCCTCGGTCTCCTGGCCTATGGCCCAGCTATTGAGCAGAGATGTGTCCAGTTGGAGATAAGCGAGCTACAGAGGGACTTGCCTCAAAACCCAAAATCCTGAGTTGAGTTTTCCTCCCCATCAAGCGAGCATTATTCTTCCAGGCCCACCCCCGAAAAATTACAGGAGACCTTGCAGGGAAGCGTGGACTGAAGGACCCAGGTGCCTGGTGCAGCAGTCGGCCTTGGGCTAAGACAGCAGGAAGGGCCTCCTGAGCTGTTGAGAGATGGGGACGTGGAGGGTCCCTGAGGTCTTTCAGAACTGATGTATGTGGGCTGTTAGGCTGTTCATTCCCAAGTCCTGACCCCAGGGGGACCTCACCCAACCTCCAGGGGTCATAGGAGACAGACAATCAAGCAGGTTCTGGTTGTGGCCTGGAACCACGTGGAGGTTAAATGCTCACAGAACCGCTCCAAGGGTGCCACTCCTACAGCGACACAGCGCTGGGTTCCGCATGGCAGGCACCCCTCCACCGCCTGGACTCAGGCCCCCTAGGAATCACGGCCCAGCTGGCCCCCTGAACTGCCCTCGCTGCTGAGCCCACCAGGACAGGGCAGGTGGATGGAGGGGAGGGAAGGAGACTAGTGCAGATCCCTACGCACATCACTCACCACCTCACAAATGCAAAGGAAAACCCACACACACTCCCCCAACACACACACACACACACACACACACACACACACACACACACACTGCTGTTCCCATCATCCCCTCCCCTCCCCCATCGGGGATCAGCCAGTATTCTCAAGGCACAGGACACCACAGGACTGCTGGTGGCTGTAATTCTATCCTGGGATCCCAGTGACATCATTCCCTCAGGGTCAGTGGGGAAGGGGAGGAGAGGAGCTGGGGGTGAGGTGGAGTGAAGAGACCAAAAGTCTGAGGCTGCAGACATAACTGTAAAGCCCATTGTGTGCACGTGTGTGTACAACGCTCTTGGGTGGCGGGGGGTGGGGGGAGACCGGAGGCCTAAACTCCTAGCATCAGGAGTACCCAGTCCCAAGGCCATTGCCCAAACAGGGAGGCAGGCAGTGCTGGGGGACAAGGCCAGCCCATGGGAGAAGCTGGGCCCCACAGTCTGACCACCATGAGCCCAAGGCTTTGGCCTTCAAGAGAAGTGACTCTGCATCTTATTTCTGATGAGGCTCAGGGAGCACAGGGTCCGTGGAGATGAGTTTGGACCCACGCACTCTTACAAAAGAGGGTTCGGATAGAGAGAGAGCTTGGTCTGTTTCAGGGTAAGCCTGGGGTCTCGTTCAGTGCCTGGCACTTGGAAGATGCTCAGGAAATATTTACTGAATGGATGGTGATGGATTAGCACTGTCCACAGAGGCCAGGTGGCCATTTACCTGTGTGTGGCTAATTGGTGCCCATGGCACTGTTGGTGTGGCCTCGAGGGCCTTTTCTCTTCAGCTCTGAAAACCCATGATGCTGGGACCTCTTTTGAAGAAAGGTGACCTTCTGAGGGGGCTGGAGCTGGGCTGGCAGTGGGCATCTTCCTCAAGGACACATCACCCAGCATCTTTGCCACGTCTGCTCCATCAACCTGCCACCAAATATGCTCGTTGGCTTGGTAATGAGAGTGTGTCTACATCCCGTTCCTAGAAATCCTTATTGCGAGGCTCCTGGACCCCAGTGCAGTTTGGCCTGTGACTGACTGGCCATCTGTTCAGAGGTGTGATGCCACCTGACTCCCCTGGGCACTGCTCAGAGGTGGGCACCCTGGAGGACCTCAGGTGGGTGGGGGTGGAAGAAAGTGCTGGCTGGAGGAGGTAGAGTGGGCGTGGGTCCTGGCTGCAGCTGCTCCCAGGCTGTGTCCCTGGCTCTGGCCCTGATGGGATGAATAATTGATGATGACTAATGGATCATTGCTCCGGGTGAAATATTCAGCAGGGACTGTGGCGGGTGTGTGTAACCAGATGTTTCGTGCTGCCCTCTTGGTTGGTGTGGGACTCCTGGGTTTCCCTAGCTCACAGAACCAAGAAGAAAAAAAGTAAGGGAACGGTACCTTTGGGGCCGCATGGTGGACCTGGACAGTATTATGCTAAGTGAAATAAGCCAATCAGAAAGACGAATACCATATGATTTCACTCATATGGAGGCTATAATAAACAAAGTAAACTAACCAATAAAATAGAGGGGTGGGGGGCCTAGAAGGCGTCATTGGGGGGGATTGGGGACACATGTAATATTTTCAACAATAAAGATTAAAAAGTAGAATAGAAACAGACTGACAGCTGTCAGAAGGAAGGAGGCTTGGGATTAAAGGAAGGGATTAAACAAACAAAAAGCACCTCATTGATATAGACAACACTTTGGTGATTGCCAAAGGGATGGGAGCTGGGGGAGATGAAAGAGGGCAAAGGGGGAATAAGTGGTGGTGGAAGGAGACTTGACTTGGGGTGGTGAACACACACACACACACACACACACACACACACACACGGAACCATGCAGGGAGTTACTTCCCCAGAGAGAAGTGGGTTTTGTGCAAGGGGGTCTGTGGGGTAGCCTTCTCAGGTTGTACTTTGCAGGGGAGGGGGCAGGGGCCCATAGTTCTTAATTCTTGAAACTGGACTTGCCTGCTTTTTGGGGTGTCTACACTGCCTGCCATTCAGAATATTGGTGGACTGCCAGAAAGAGTCTCTGGGGCAAATAAAGGAAAACATGCAGGCCTGGGGTGTCTGAGAGAGGCATGTGGGATGCTGATGGTGATAGCGGACAGGGGCAGGAACCCTGCTCTCCTAGGAGGCTCCCTGCCCCCAGGCACTTAGAACTGCCCTGCAGAGTGGCCTTGTGGTGCAACAGAAGGATGCTCAGAGGGGCCCACTCATTTGCCTAAGGCCACCCAGCCCTTGAGTCCAGGGAGAGATGGAGATGAGGGAGGGCGGGGGGAAAAGAAACTAGAGGGGGAAAAGCCTCCTGCTCCCTGCAGGGTTCCCTGGGGCCTGGAAGTAGGAATGACCCTGTTTAGATGAGCTGAGGCCTGTAGTAGCACTTCAGGCTCACGGGCCACAGTCACAGCCTGGCACTCTGTCCTCTCTCCCACCATCACAGGTTCCCCCAGGCTCAGAGCTCTGGGCAGTCTCCAGCTTCTGCCCACCCACTCCCCAAACCGGGCCTCATGCCATTTGATTTAGCCAGGGTGCTCCCGCTGCAGCCCAGCCTTCCTGCAAGCCATGTATGTGGAATATGCTTGTTCTCTCAACATTTCAAAATGCTAGGGAGAGATGCGAGTCACTGACCACAGCAAGACTCGGGGACCTGAGGTCCTGAACTCCTATCACCTTCCAGCCACGCTCCCCTCTCCCAACCACCAGGCCATGCCCATCAAATGACCTCCAGAGGACAGTCCTATGCACTCAGCTGCTCACACACGACCTCCAGAGGACAGTCCTATGCACTCAGCTGCTCACACTCCTCATTTTACAGAGTATGAAGTGGGGCCCAGAGAGAAGAGGTGGCCTGGTCACAGTCTAAGTCAATAAAGGGTGAAAATAGCTTTCACAACCCTCCCCCATGTCTCTGTCCCAAAACTGGAAAGTCAGTAGCGTGGGCTGCTGGGGGGGTGGGGGGCGGCTTTTTTGTCCGTGGTGCTGAAACTCAGTCTTAGCTTCCTCGGTCTATCGCTGCCGGTCTCTGTCCAAGGTTCTGAAATCCAGCCATAGCTGTTCTCTCGGTCTTGACGACGACGTCTCTGTCCGTGGTGCTGGAACCCAGGCCTCTGCTTTTGCAGTCGTCTGGCATAGAGGGGGCAGAGCGGCTGTGTGTGTGTGTGTGTGTGTGTGTGTGTGTGTGTGTGTGTGTGTGTGTTGTCCGTGGTGCTAAAAGTCAGGCCTCTTTGTGTGGGTTGTGCTGGCTTCCGTCCGCAGTGCTGAACCCTGGCCCTGAGCATTTCTCAGGGTTTGCATTTCTAAGCATTGTTGGGGCCTTCAGTGCTATAGTGGGTTCAGAGAATGCCCAAGAGCATGGGGAAGGCGTTGTGCACCATCCCGGTCTATCACCTCTTGTCATTACCTTGGACTGAGCATGGCCACCTGATTTAAAGGGGAAACTTTCTAAGAAAGAAGTAATGGGAAGAGAAGGCCAAGACAAATTGGGGGATATATGGACCACAGCAGACTCTTTAGAAGAGGTGGGTGAATTTGAAAGGCCCTACCAAGAGGCATTATTCTCCTCCTCTTCCCCCCACCCCCCAGCATTGTGAACGCAGAGCATCCAAGTAAATCATGACCACTATGTACAGCCAACTCTCCTACATATCTATACCCACACTTGCAAACCCTGGGGTGGAGGCAATCTTGGTGGCCAACATGCCCTTTCCTCATGCCTCCCCTGTCCCTGATTTTCCTTCTCCCTGATGGAAGTCTTAGCACCTGTTCGGTCTTCTCTCACAACTGTCTAACCATGTGTACAGTTCAGAAATCCTTTTTGTATCTCCCTGAAGTCCTTCATGCTATAGGTCAATTCTATTGCCTTTCTGACATTGTGAATATTTTTTACGATGTGGAGTATGTTTCACAGAGGAAGTGGGGAGCAGGGTTTCATCGGACGTTGGGTAATCTGCAGGCAGACATATGAACAAGAGCAATAGTTCCTCCCCCCCCCCACACACACCTACATCCACACAGAGAGCCTGTGACCATGGGTAACAACAACAAAAAGTCACAAAGAATCCTTGAGAGGGCCTTGGATCCATCTCCCATTTCTAGAGATAGGACTGCTGTGGGGAAGAAGGCCTCACGGGCTGCCAATCTCACACCCTCAAAGAGCCTACCTCCAGCCCTTGTTTCTGGGTCTGAAGCAGGAAGCGCCTTGGCCTTCTTTAGCCCCCAAACCCAGCCTCTGCAGCAATCACATTGCCAACCACGAATACACTTCTCAGAAGCCATGTTTATATTACAGCAGGACAAGAGAGCAAAGGTGTAATTGGGCTTGATTTGATTGAGTATGACAACTGCACAGTTGGCCACATGTGTCACCAAGATATGTGAACTGGGGGTGGTTTATGCTCAAAAACTCATTTCCAAGAGGACTGACATCTTCTAGACAGTGCTGGCATCAGTGGCACGGTGAGGAGGAAAATGCATGGGCTTATCTTAAGGAGGGACGAAGGTCATCCACCCACCCCAGCCGCCCCTCTGCCTTGTTGGGCCATCTATTTGACACTCTCTGTCCACCTCTTCAAACGCCTGCCCAGCATCACTGTCCCACAAGCAGGAAGGTGCTGCCTAATAGCTACCCAAGCCCTGCTCCAGGGATGCCCTCCATGCAGTGACAGCAGCCGGCTTCCTACCTGCCAAGCCCACTCCTCCATCTTCCCCTGCTCCCTGGAGTGACCCAGGAGCCTCCTCAGGCCTGTTCCTAAATCCATTTCTCGTCTTCCTGGGGAAGAACTTTGAAAACCTCTAAGACTTTTCTGGGACCCTGAGCAGGAACTGCCTGGACTTTCTGGTCAAATCTTGCTTTACAGAGGAAGGAACAGATACAAAGAGAGGAGATGACAAGCTCAAGGTCACCTGGAGGATTAGAGGCAGATCCTGCCTCCCAACTCAGAGCTCATCCCAGAGCCCACCCTGCCAGGTGTTCTGTCCCATAGGTGTGCCCTCCACACACACCTGTCAGTGTCAGGCGTGCCCTGACATCCATGAGAAGGCCCAGGAGTGTCTGTGCCCTCATCCCATTGACCATGAATTATGGTGGCCACCCACCCTCTATTTTCTCTCTCCCAGTGACCCCTCGTCAACCCTTTGAGCATTGAGCATCTTTTACTTAACCCTAATTATCATCATTGCAATTAAATAATCAATTGTGCGATCCTTCGGCTTAATGTCTTGCTTCCTTCAAACTATAAGGGTCACGAGGGCAGGGACTGCGTGTGCTCTATCTTTGTCACCACTGCAACCTGATAGAGAGTTCTTGCTCATGAATTCTTGTTCCATAAATGAATGATTGAATGAATGAGTGGGTGGCTGACCAGTGTGACACAGTGGAGGCTAAAAGGCCAGGGGTCCCAGCCTCTTGTCCTGGCTCCAACACTGGGGACAGGGAACTGGCAGAACTTGGGACACAGGTGGAACCTGTCACCATGGGGGAATCTGAAGCAGTTCTTAAGCCCTTCATGTCAGCGAAAGGGTGTACTCAGCCCAGATACTGTCTCACATGCCTTTCCCTCCGTCTCCTCTTCCCCACGACCTCTGCACTAGGACAGGGACTGTTCCCGGACCCACTGTCTCATTCACCTTCCCACCATGCCTCCTGCTCTGAGCTCCACAGCCCGCCAATGCCGCCTCCAGAACGTGCTTGCTGCCGGTCGCAGCCAAGCAACTTCGTCTGCATTAGCTCCTGATCACAGATGGTGGCTGCAATGGTTTGGGGTCTGAAGTTTGCAAGCGGATCACACAACTGCCAGGCTGGGAATTCTTGGGGCTCCCAGGGGTCCATGGACCACCCTTTGGGAATCATGGTCCTGGGGGCATCTCATGTAACCACCACAAGAGCCAGATGCCACCTGCTGTCCCAGCTATGCCTGTGGACAGCTATGCCTGCTGTCCCAGCTATGCCTGGGGCCTGGGCCTGGGGTGCTGGCCTCTCCTGCCTGCCCACCCCAGGCCTGCAGAGCTCACTATCTGGGTCTGAAGCAGGAAGCCTCCATCCCCTCATCCCCTGCAGTGATGAGGACCTGGCTCTGTCATCATCTTGACCCCAGGGCAGCCCTGCTGCTCCCCCACCAGCTGCCCTGAGAAGCCCAGGCTGTGACTGCAGGCCAGGCCTGGCTGCTCCCCTGCCTCAGGCAGCAGCCGCAGCTCCCAGCTTCCAGGAGCTAATCCAATTTCTCAGCTGCGTTTTCCCTTTGCCTCCTGCAGCGCCAGGATTGATGTGGAACCAGGGCAGCTTATTAACGCAATGAGAGTCAAACTGGGAGAGGGAGCGTCTCCGCTCCCCTTCCCCCCTCCCCTCAATTAGCGCCACGCTTCCCCCAGCACCAGTCCTAGCCCAGCCAGCCTGTGTTTCCTGGGTCACCACTAACTTTCTGTGGTTCACAGTTGTGAGATGATATCAGCCCCCCGGGTGCTTCCCCAGGACCCGAGTGTCTCCCCTAGGTTCTCACCCATCCTCTGCATGCTCGGCAGGCAGGCAGCAGACGAACCCTCTCTCAGGTGGAAACAAGAGACCCCAAGGAGACTTTACAACATCCTGTATGCCTTCCTAACACCTGTCACAGCTATGATGCATTCTTTTAAAAATGTATTTTTTAATTGATTTCAATTAAAAAGGGAGAGAGAGGGAGAGAGAGATAGAAACATCAATGATGAGAGAATCATGGATCAGCTGCCTCCTGCACATTCCACACAGGGGATCCAGCCCACAACCCGGGCCTGTGCCTGACTGGGAATCAAACCCTGATCTCTTGGTTCATAGGTTGACGCTCAACCACTGAGCCACGCCATCTGGGCTCTGCTTTAAAAGAGCATCGCTGTCACCTGGGCTTCCACTAGGACGCAGGCCAGGCCAGCACGTCCCACTCAAGGAGAGCAAACCCAGCTCCAGCTAGAACCTGGGACAGGAAAGCCCAGACTCCCAAGTTCTGAAAGGACTGAAAGCATTTCTGCTCACGCACGGCCTTGAGGACACGCCTGTCCAGGGACGTCTGACCAGCCATTCTTCCCACCCACAGAGCCCCCACCGTTCCTCCACGCTCACCGTCCTGCCCACACCCACTCCCAGGCCTCCTGTGACCCCCACATCGACTCTCTCTCCAAGAGGCTGCACAGACTGGGTGTGGAGAGTGGAGACCCCACCAAGAGAGCACATCATCCAGAGAAAGGAGAGGGCCTGGGGCTGGTATGAGTGGGCTCTGGGAGGGCACCAGCGAGGCCCTCCAGCAGTCCTCAACCCCTCTCCAGGTCCTTGCAGCCCTGTCCCATCCTCCTGGAAGCTGCCTGAGGGGGAGGTCAGAGGCACCCAGACCCGGCTCCAGAAAGGGTTTCCCGGCCCCTGACGTGCCTTCGACGCATCCATGCTCTGCCCGGGAGAAAGCCAATACCAGCCAGAGAGCAGCAGCTGCCAGCTTGTCTGTGTGGAAAGAGCCATGTTTATAAACACCAACCCCGCTCCCACCCAGGGTCCTGGGTCCTGATCTGTGGGTACCAGGCCCATCAGGTTGCAAAGCTGAGAAAGACGATTGTGTTGGCATCATCACCCTCTCCGCCCGCCCCCTCCCCCCTCCCCCTAATAAAGTTGCCCGAGAAGCTCCTGGAACAAAGCTGACTCACAAGAGCAGCCTTGGGACCAGGACCAGGCCAGGGGAGGCCGAAGGTGGAGCACTTCTCTCTGTCCCTCGCGCCCAGCTTCCCAGCAGCCCCCCAGCTCCTCCTTGGGAAAGACAGGAAGGGGAGGGGTGAGGATCAAGCCTGAGAGGCCCCCAGAAAAAGCCAGGCCCCAAGGGGCTTCCTAGATGAGCCCGGAGACCTGTCCAAGAGACAGGTGGGCAGAGGCAGGCCACGTGGCGGACAGAGGCCAGGAAGGAGGGTTCAGGAAGCGTGGGTCCTGCCCAGGGGCCCATGGAGGAGGTGGGGCTGGACTCTCTGGGCCTGGCCACAGGGGCCTGATTGGGCCCCTGATGCTGACTCACCCCGAGGCCCCGGCACAGGCTGCAGCTGGCAGTGCCTGTCAGGCCACTGCCCACTAGGACGAAGGCCAGGCCGGCACTTCCCACTGCATCAGAACTGCCCTGCCCCTCAAACCTGGCCTTTGGGCCTGGCCTTGGGGCACTGGGCATGGCTCTCCTTCGCAGCTCGTCCTGCAGCCTGGAGGCTGGGCTCAGACCTGTGTAGGGGAGACAGCGACAGAGCTAAGGGCTGCCCTGCCCCTCATGGTCACCCCTCTGAAGCAGTGCCCGGTGGTCACCAGGGCTGGGCTGTCCAGTTAGGGATGATCTATTCTACACGGGGCACCAGCAAGAGGAGGGGAGAGGGAACCCTCCATCTCCCGTCAGACCCTTGCCCACCTGCCTGTCTTTCTGGGCACCTGGACCCTAAAGAGTTCCCATCCTCATGCCCACCCTCCCCATCTGGGTGTGCCCACCGTGGGCTCTGCCCTCACCCTGCTCTCCCTTCCTCTTGCTGGCCTGGGAGAGCCCACTTCTCTCCCTAACTGGCACCTGCAGGATGTTGGGGTGGGGAGAGGAAATGGGGGAAGGGACCTGGGTTCAAGGGCTGGAAGCATAAGTGATGTCTTTTCAGTTTAAAACGCTGTGCCTTGAAATAGGGGTGAGGGAAAAGTAGGGGAGGGGGCCCAACGGGACAGGTCAGGGCGGAGTCCAAGGGGACTGGATGGGGAGCCAAGCCCGGGAGAGGCGCTGGTGCGGACAGGACGCCCTAGTCCTGCTGAGTCATGAGATTTGCGGAGAGGAGGGGGGGCCACCATCTCCCAAGTCCCTGTCCCAGCGCCTCCCGACCCCTCCCTCGTCAGGACCCAGGGCCTCTGCTTCCTGGGTCCCCCCTTCCCCTGCCACCACGACGGGACCAGGTTCCCAAGTTTGAGGCGGGGGCGCCCCGCGCTGCGGCGCATCCTGGGAGCCGGCGGAGTCCGCGCCCCCCTCCCGCCCTGAACCCGCAGAGAAGCCGGGTCCCCAAAACGAGCCTCACGTCCGGACGCCCAAACTCCCCTCGGCCGTAACTTCCCGACCTCCCCGCCCGCGCGGGGTCCCCCCGCCCTCGGCCGGGGCAAGGATCCCGCCGGGAGGAGAAACTTCGGGGCAGGGGCGCCCCGCGGTCGGCGCGTACTCACCCGGAGCGGCCGCCGCCGCAGGAGCGACCCAGCCTCGCGCGAGGGCGAGTGAGGAGGGGCGGCGGCGAGGACGCGCTGGCCCAGCCCCGGCCCCAGTCCCTGCGCCGGCCCGGCCCCAACTCGGCCAAGAGGCTCTGCCGCAGAGTCGCGGAGCGGTGCCCGCGGAGCAGGGAAGGGGAGGGGGAGGAGGGAGGAGCGGGAGGGCGCGCGCGCTGCGGCGCGGGGCGGGGCGGAGGGGGGAGGGCAGGAGGCGGAGGGAAGAGGAGGGAGCGCCAGGTGGGAGAGCAAAGAGGAGGGAGGAGGAGAGGGGAGGGGAGGAGGGGGTAGCCCCACCCTGCCCACCCTTCGCAGCGCCCCCCCCGCCCCCTGCAGTGCCGCCCACGGCTCCCAGCGCCCGGCCTCCTGCTGAAGGTCAGGAAGAGTCAGGCCACACTGTCCGGAGCCCCTGCCCATTGCAATCTGAGCCCCTTCCCTGTCCCCTCTCCTCCTCCTCCCCCCAAGACAGCTGGGCCTACAGGTGTCACCTGGAGCCTGAGGGTTGGGCAGGAAGAGGGGACAGGGAGGGGGCCGGGAGGAAGAGAGGGAACTGCATTGGTTGACACCAGGGTTTCCACACGCTGGTTTCTTCATGCTGACATGTCCCTTTATTTTATTATTTTTAAATATGTTTTTATTGATTCAGAGAGGAAGGGAGAGGGAGAGGGAGAGAAACATCAATGATGAGAGAGAGTCACTGATCGACTGCGTCCTGCACGCCCCCCAACTGTGGGGATCAGCCCGGGACACGCTGGCTGGCAGTGAGGATTGTGTGGCCGGGAGCAGGGCGGGGGGAGGGGGGTGCTGCACAGACAACCTGGAGCCCTTCCTGGAGCACAATTGGAAAATGCACTTCAGTCCGGGATCCAACCTTTCAATAGCAAAATCCTGGGGGGAGAGGCAGCGGAGGGTGTTTTTCCCATCACTTTGCCAGCAGCACCAGGTGGAACCTGGAGGCTATCCATTGGGTGGCCTCAGAGCACAGGGCGGGCATTGGCTGCCACCTCCCGGCGGTCAGGAGCGGCGATGACCGACCTCGGGGAGTCCTGAGGGAGGCAGGCGGTACCCACAGCCCTGAGCCTGGAGGTCAGCCCCTCCCCCCACACCTCCCAACCCCCTCACCCCCGCCTCGCAGCGCAGCCTGGGCAAGGGTAGAGGAGGTAAGAGGATGGGACACCGGGCCCTGCCCTTCGCCAGGCAATCCCAGGACCATGGCTTGACCAGACGGGCTGCTGTACCCTGTTCTCTCCTTCCTGCTCCCCACACGGACAGTGTAACTGCAGGAGGCAGAGCCAGAAAGGGCCGCAGCCTCCTGACATGGAGCCAGGAGCCCAGCCGAGCGAGCGAGCGAGCTGCCCCCCACTCCACCGGGAGCCTGTTCCCAACCAGCTCCCAGGGAACCAACCGGCGGAGGAGTCAGCGCTGCAATCAATTTGGTTCAGTGAAAAATGTGGTGTCCCGGGCGACGACCTCATGTTCTTTTAATTTGTCAGAACCGGAGTGTCTCCACGATAAACCTCATAGGAGCTCAGCATTCCTCTCCCTTGTCCGCCCCCCCGCCCCCCCCCCCCCCCCCCCCCAGGCCTCGGGCAACAGAAAAAGGGAAGAATGGAAAAGATGACCTTCCAGCCACTCAAACTCTGTCCCATTCAGACCTGCTCTGGGGTCTCCGCCACCAGCACTGCCTCAGGCGGTCCTTCTGAACCACGAGGGCGAAGGCTGTGGATTCTGAGAGCTCTCCAGGGAGGAGGGGTCGGTAACCTCTCGACTTTTCTTTTTTAAAAATATTTTTTATTGATTTCAGAGAGGAAGGGAGAAGGATAGAAACATCAGTGATAAGAGAATCATGGATTGGCTGCCTCCTGTACACCCCCTCACTAGGGAGCCCCCTACTAGGGATCGAGCCCACATCCTGGGCCTGTGCCCTTTGACTGGAATCAAACCTGGGCCCCTTCAGTCCGAAGGCGGACGCTTTTTCTACTGAGCCAAACCAGCTGGGGATTTTTAAAAAAATTATTATTATTGATTTTAGAGAGAGAGGAAGGGAGAGAGAGAAACATCAATTTGTTCTTCCACTTATTTGTACATCATTGGATGATTCTTGTATGTGCCCTGACTGGAGGTTAAACTTTGGTATCTGGATGATGCTCTAACCAACTGAGCTCCCCAGCCAGGGCAACAACTGCTCTTTCTGCTGGGTTTTCCTGGTTATGAGAGGGGACGGCAGCATCTTCCCTGCTGGACCCTCCCTGCCAGGTGGATCTTCTGCTTCAATGGTCCCTCTAGGCCATCCTCTCGCTGGCCCCGGCTCCCCTGCCTGGGCCTGAGTGCGAATCTGGGACAAAGGCTCTTCCCAGCCTCACTCATGTAACTGTCACCCATCTGGTCAATAAAATCCTACCTCCTCCTCCTGGGATGCTGCCTGCCAGGTGTCGCCCAGGGGAGGGGCCTGCTGCTTACCTGGACCAGCTCAGAGGCTCGTGGGGATACAGAGATTGAGGCCTCAGTCACCTGGGGGAGGTGCGTGGGAACCTGAGAGAGAGCACCAACTCCACCTGGTAGGAGCCCGGAACCCCCTGCCCCTGCCTCCAGGTCGGCAACGAAGAGCAAGGTGCTGGGACAGGACACCAGCAGCTGGAGATCTCCGCGAAGACCCTGGGGTTGGTGTTTCTCCACCTCTCCACAGCCCCAGCTTCCGTATCTGTTCAACAGATGAAGGTTTACAAAGGTCAAATGGTACGTTTGACACTGAGCAGACTCTTAACACCAGTAGCCACGTAATCACACTTCGGGCAATGAAAGTAGCTCTAAAGCCAACAGGGGCACAGCCTTGCCGTGGAATTCCAGCCACCCTTACCCACACCCACAGGGAAGTGTGACCTTATACGCGCTAGAATTAAGTCCACACAAAGCCCTAAGAACAGACAGTGTCGGGCACTTAGTGCTATGAAGCATCTGAAGAACTCAGCGATGTGGCAGAGTCCACAGTTCAGTGGGAAACATGGTCTGGCTCAGCCACCAGTTCCAAGCTCCCTAAGTCCTATGTGTCCCCCCCACACTCAGCCTGTGGGCCCTGAGGCCCAGCCAGCCCCCCGGCAGGTCCATCCTGGCCCTTCTCCTCTGGGGAGGCTCTAGGGCAGCACACCTGCCCTCCGACCAGGCCAGCCTCTCCCTGCAGCCTCCCAGGACCCAGAGGGCCCACGTCCTTCATCTCTACTCTCCCCATCAATAAACCTGTTCAAAGGCCTCGGCTGGGAAGGTGGCTCAGGAAGGGGACGGAGCCCGGTATTCCTACACGCACCCCCTCCAGGTGGACCAGTTAGTAACTTGGATTTTGTCATTAAAGAAAACACGATAATTTCAAGAGAAACATCAAAAGCGCTTTATTCAAAGTAACGTCCATCGCTAGCACTTTTCTTCAAAATAATGAATTAAAACTTGCCACCAATGCTCCTTTTTTGGCATGAAATTTGACGTTTTTAAGCTTAAAAATGTCTATGATGTCAATGCCTTCAGCAAATGTGACGTGTGAAGCTTTGAAGCTTGTTCTCAATACCACACAACAGCACACACATCAGATTGCATGTGTGTCGACATAGTGTGACTCCGTCTAGTGAAAAGAATCGCATTAGTAACCAGTCCACCTGGTAAATGGCGTAAGATTCATGGCTCTTGCGGGGACTCATGGTGCCCTCTGGTGGCCAAGCCTGGAGTGGCAGCCAGAGTTGCCTTCAGCCATAGCTCTGGGAAGCTCGGCAGAAATAGGGCCCAGCCGAGCCTTCCTATCCAGGCACACCCCCATCTCAGTCCCTCTCCAAACGGCCTTCCTTTCTGGATACAGCTCCCACCCAAAGCTGTTCCCTCTTGTGCCTCAGTAATATATTTGGGGGCGGGGGGGCAGGGCCAGCGGAGTGGGATGGGAATGAGATGGAGCCAGGCTGGGCACGCACCGCCTGAGGCTGCACAGCGATGCAGTGGAACTGGGCATCGGTCATCTGTCCTCAGTGTCTGTGAGGGGGATACTTAAGGTGTTTTGTCCTGTGACTAGGGTCACTGAAGCTAGAGATGGCCGCTAGATTTCTAGATTTCTCTAGAACACAAGTGCTTCACAACCTGGGCCACAAAAAAGCAAATGACCTACTGGTGGCTGTGGCCCCAAGCCACACTGCCCACTCTGTGTCTGGGAATAAGCGGAGTGTGTTGCCCTGGCTGGTGTGGCTCAGTGGATCGAGCGTCAGCTGCAGACTGAAAGGTCGCAGGTTTGACTTCAGTCAAGGGCATATGACTGGTTTGCGGGCTCGATCCCCAAAACAGGGGACGTGTAGGAGGCAGCCAATCAATGATTCTCTCATCATTGATGTTTCTTTCTCCCCCTCCCTTCCTTTCTGAAATCAATATATTGATTTCAATATATTCAAAATACATTTCAATACATTCAAAAAAGAGGCGAGTGTGGGCAGGCAGAGGCATGAAGCAGGCTCCCCAGCACTGGGACCCATGTGCTCCGGCTGGGTCGCAACCCAGAGCCTGCAACAAGGAGCCAGCCCAGCCCTGGCGAGGGGCTCCCCCTAGAACAAGGGCAGACCAGGTCAGTCTCCTCTCCTGATTGCAAAGCTCCCTCTTTAGTCAAACAGAGACCAGCCTCGTGCCATGAAGAGTCACCCACGGTGACCACTCACCAGTAGCGTTAGAAGAGCAGAATTCCAAGTCTGCTGCAAGTGGCTCAATCTATGGCTCAGGATGGCTCCAAGCATCTCCTGGGAGCCTCCAGGCCTTGCCAGCACCAGACCTGGGGCTTCCCGCAGCCCCCTCCCTCCAAGCCAGCTCATTGGCCTAGGCCTGCCAAGCACCCACAGGTTATTTGTTCCGAGCTCTGCAATAGTCGGTCTTTTATAGTGACTGCTTTAATTACTACATAAATTAATGAAATGAGTGCAAGAATTTTTATAAATTTTTATTTCAGGAAGGGAAGGAGAGGGAGATAGAAACATCAATGATGAGAGAACCATTGAGTGGCAGCCTCCTTCATGCCCCACACTGCCGAGAGAGCCTGCAACCGGGCACGAGCCCTTGACCGGGAACAGAACTGTGAATCCGTGACCTCCCGGTTCATGGGTCAGTGCTCAACCGCTGAGCAACCAGCTGGCTGCACAGTCCTTTTCCTCGTCACCCTTCCCAGCCTGCGCAGAAGGGGCTGTCCTTGTCCGTGTTCCTACTAGAATTACGGAAAAGTACTGGCAAGGGCAGGCTTGTGACCAGGGACATTTGCCAGGAGCTCGGTCTTCTTGGGAAGAGGGGGTGCCTTTGGCACTTGCTTTAAATAGAGCAAGGAACGTTGCTTCCTCAGAAAGGCGATTTTTAAACTTCTCTACTTTCCCATCCGAGGGAAGAGAGACAGAACAGGCCTTTTGCTCCACTCACCTAGGACAGATCACGTGGCTCTGTCCATCCTGTCGCAGTGCAGCAGGCGGCCCTGGAACCAAGACGCATCCAAACCCGTCACACCCAGCCCTGCGTCCTGGTACAGGGAACCCACGACAAACAGGAGCGGCTCGGCTCTTGCTGGCTGTCAACGTTCACTGGAAGATACAAGTGTGGCTGCGTTCGCCTGCAGCTCCCCCGGCACATGCAGCTGTTCCATGAGGCTGCAAGGAGCCACCCACACACTTCACACGCTGACTCTCTAAGCTCTCGAAGTGGGTTTGCGACCATTGCCTTCTAAGTCCCTACTTGACATGATGTTTTGTTGGGCAGCTATTTGGTAGCATTTCTATGTCCCTGCAGCCCCCCGCCTCCCTCAAGCTCTAAGGAAGCTGAGGCTTAAAGGGCCAGGCAAGGCTGTGAGGCCCCCGTGCTGGTGGCCTGTGACCTTCGCCCTGTCCCCAGCTCTTCTTCCCAACATGCAGTTTTGAGTACGAGAGCCACAACTTCAGTGTCTTCACCTCTTGCTGGTCTAAGCTCCATGTGGCAGGATGAGGCGGAGACTCCGGTCCTACCAGCTTCCCCCACCAGAGGACGCTCTGGATCGAGACAGAAACCTCCTGGGAAGCCGGAAGGAAGGTGCCAGCAGCTGGCCTCCCACGGCTCCCTTGGGCCGGAGGCTGCATGAGAAACGCCGAGTCTTGGATGCTGGACCGGGCCCTCGCCCACCAGACTCTTTCTTTACCTGACGACCTGGGCACAGGCTCCTCTCACAGCTGCTCCTGAGCTGACGGACAGGGAAAAGGCAGGTGTCCACAGCAAACCCTCCACACGCCATTTTTAGGGAACACCCCTCTGCAGTCGTCCTGGGCACCCCAATGCCCTGAGAGGTCTGTGGGACTGGTGCTTGGGCAGAGCTGGCACACCACCCAGGCCCACGGCCCAGCAGCAGCAGAGACCCGTGGCTCTCACTCCTGCTGTCCCCTCATCAGCGAGGCAGACCCCCCACTCAACACAGGTGCTTCTGGCTGGGACTGTGTACAACCCACAGGTGAACAAGAAGAGCTGGTGGGCAGGGAGCAGGGCACCAGGTGGCCAGACACTCTGCAGCACAGGCTTCCTCAGCGTCCCTCTCACCCCAACACCGTGGGCAATGGGCATCCTGCCCCAGGGCTGGGGCGCTAAGGATTTGGACGTTTAAAAAGGCCGAATTGTAGTATCCCAGACGGCACCTGCAGCGTCCTGCCTGGGCCCCATCAGCCCTCAGACCAGGTGACACCTGCTTCCCGAGCCCTCGGGTTTCAGGACATGCCACCCCGTTCCCTGTCAGCGCACATGGAACGAGGCCACTCCTGCACGGGTCCCGAGTCTGGGAGCGACCTGTCCACTCTGAGGAAGCAGCCGCCAGACCCCGTTTCTATCCTGACACTTGGGGGCTGAGGATGGGGCAGTGGCCCTGAGTGTGAGGAGGCTCCCACAGAGCCAAGCTCTCATCCACAGGTGATCCAAGCGACCAGAGAGCAGGGGGAGGAGGCAGCCGGAGACGGCACTGCTGGGCGGCCCTCAGCACTCTTTCTAGGTCACGAGCTCATCGGGGACACCAGACCGACACCGGGACCCACAAGGGCGCTCTGCACACCAGCCACATGCTGAACACCAACACACGGTTCGGAAGTTTGTTTTAATTCCAGCCATAATTCCAGCCACTGAAACAACATGGAACTTATTGCTCAGATAAATAAACCTAATCTACAAGGAAAAGGAAAAGCGGATAAAGAAACAAAACACCCCAAAGTGAAGACTCAAGTTCCCAATATGGTAACAGTAAACGGAGGGCTCCTCCCACGAGGAGTTACTGGAATTCCTGTGCCTCTGGGCACGACGGAGCGGGGCTCATGGCGCGTCTGCGGCGCGGGGGTGCTGTGCAGGAGAAGGGGCGAGTGCCAGAGCCTTCCGGGGGGTGGGAACCCACCACACAGCCAACATTTCACCCAACAACCACAAACAGCTCTTAAGGAAAAAATACAAAAGGTGTCAAAAAATTTTTTAGTTTTTTTTTTTTTCCTTTTTTCCAAAGAGTTCTGGAAAACGATCCATTCGGAATAGAAATAGCACCGTGTACAGGCTGGTCTGAGCCAGGCCTGTGGCTTTGCTGGGGGCCGGCAGCGGCCCCTCCCGGGAGTCCTGAACAACAAGGGGCGGGTTTATTTCCGGCTTGGCGCGTCTGTCCCAGCGCAGCGCGCACAGACGTAGTCCTCCTTCGCTGCCATCTCTGGGGAGACACCAACACAGACCTGATGGAACCACTGGTTGCAGCTGCCATCACACTGGACCCAGTCCACCTGGTTACAAAGAGCAGGGAGATGGGTGTTCAGAGCAGAACGGGCACATCCGGGCAGGCCCCTCAGAGCATCCAGGCCGGGCGCCGCCGCAGCCGTCCCACCACGGGGACAACAGCGAAGCAACCGAGTCAGAGCCACTCTTCGGTCGTGGCTGCCTTGGGGCCGAGACAGCCGCCTGTGACTCTGAGCCACGGGCGTCATCCGCACCCCCCCACCTGCCAAAGCGCCAGGGCGGTGACGCTGGAGGAGCAGGAAGAGGAAGGAGGGAAGAGAAGAGCTTCTTCAGGAAAAGGGAGAAGACCCAGGAGCGCTGGTGAGAGCAGAGCCCAGTGGAGAGATCCCTCAGAGCAGAGCAGGCAGCAGGAGAGACAGACCCGGCGGGTGCGGGCGGGCACGCGGGTGCAGAGCTAAGGGGAAGCGCGTCCTCGAGGCCAAGCCGCACTGACCTCATCTCCCTCCGGCTGCAGGCAGCTCCCCGCCGGGCAGATGGCATCTTCGTCCTCAGAGTCCTCCTGCTCCGAGCAGGATGTGTCTGAGGGCAGGGAGTGGGTGTCGGCGGAGCGGACAGACGTGTAGCCTCGCTCGCTCTCTAACTGGAAAGTGTCCGTGTCCTGGGGGTGGCCCAGTCTGATCCTCTTCCTCCCGGGGGCCCACACTTTCCGCACCCGGCCCCAGTGCTCACTGGCGAGGCCGTCCCTCTCGGGGCGGCGCTTCAGCTTCCTCTCCAGGCTGCTGCTTCCCTCTCGCTTCGCGCGGCAGCAGTTGCTCTGGTGGGAGACAAGCAAACACAGTTTAGCCTCCAGTCTGCCCACAACGGAAACCAGCGAGGCCGAGGGTTAGCCATGAGAATCCCAGGCGTCCCATCAACCTGAGAAACACTGTGCCTGGACCCCCACGTCACCCCTTCCCCAGGTCCCGCAGGGCGGCAGCCTCCTGCTAGCACCTCACAGGGTTCTGGGAAAAGATGCTGCAGACCCGCCTGACTCCCAGGTGACCCACCAGCACAGGCAGTGGGCGCTGCCTCCCTCCTTCCTTCCATGGCAGCTGGAGGAGAGAGACTGCAAAGCCTGTCCCTGACCCCGGTTCCTAGGGAACCAGCCAGCACCCCCTCCTCTAAGGACGGGCCTCCATCCGCAGACAGGCAGGGGCACACGGTCGCAACCAATGGCGCCGCAGGTCCTGCAGCAGCCACCTCCGTGCTCAGGAGGCTCCCCAATCCCACCGCATTCCAGGCCCAGAGGGTTATGGGTCAGTGAGTGCAGGACAGGGGGGCGCAGCCCCTGACCCAGGCCCGGCCAGTGTCCTCTCATTTGGTCAGCACGGACCCCTCATCTCACCCGTCCCCCACCAGCTGTCTCACAAGGTTAGAGGAGGAAAGTAGGTGTTAAATAGTGACTCGGAGAATATCTGTGAATTTTGAAGGTTTCTCTCAAAAGGCCTTCCCACTATGATTACACCTCGTCTCTACTGTGTGTCTCTTACAGGAGAAAAATAACCTGCTTCCAGCACTTTTACACGGAAATGGTAGAAGCACCTTTCGTGAAAAGAAAATAATCCAGAGACTCGATGCAGGACCAGACCCCAGGTGGGGAGCCCAGGGGTCACAGCACACCTGCTCCCTGCAGACACCTGCCCCTTCCAGATGAGAGGCACTCGTGTCCACCAGGCCGCACCCCCCCTCCCCCACAGCCTCCCAACCATACTCACC
This sequence comes from Murina feae, assembly GCA_004026665.1. NCBI lineage: Eukaryota > Metazoa > Chordata > Mammalia > Chiroptera > Vespertilionidae > Murina > Murina feae. The sequence goes on from PVJC01000555.1 coordinate 63,207, forward strand.
TTCTCGCTGCCAGGTCTGCCTGGGGAGCTGCGGCCCATCTGCTGGGCAGGGCTGAGCTTCGAGAGCAAAGTCTGGTAAAGCTCCTGGATTTCAGGAAGGGTTACCTGGAGCAGCTGCGCCTCCATCAGCAGCTCACTCACTTCTGGGCTCAAACCTGCCACAGAGCAGACAGGTCACAATGTGGAAGGCCACAGGGTCGCCCACAGCCAGACCCAGCAGAGGGACTCCCACCAGCCACCACCCTGTCCTTTTAAGTGACCTTGACCTGCAGCCCAGGTTCACCCAATGTGCCTGAAGCAGTGAGCACAAGTGAGCCCAAACCTGACCTCCTGAGTCTCCTGATGACCAGGGACGCACTGACCCTACAGTGACCCTGCTCACTCCATTCCTCTAATGGAGCTCTAACAGCACTGGCTCACGGGCGGGCCTCACAGGCAGAGAGGAGAGGAGACGGCAGCTCCCCGCGGCTCGTCTCCTGGGTCCCACAACTTAGCCTGAGGAAACGCTGCTTTGACCGCTCATTGGGGGGGCTCCCTCCCGGGGGCTCCCCTTCCCCACTCCCTGCTAAGAAGGGATGGCTATGAGGACCTCCTGCCTCCCGGCTGTAAACCTTCACGCAGGCGCCTCTACTTGCAGACACCTGGTCCCTCTCCCACTTGATCACCCACAGCAAGAGCCGTGCGAGAGTGCCAGCTGCGACCCAGCCGCGCACAAGCATGAAGCACGCACCGTGGAGGGGAACGCAGCTCCGTCCCAAGAAGGGAGCGTGCAGAGATGGGCTCTTGCTGTCTTGGTCACCGGGCTCGGGGGACATGATGCCAGGAGGCTGCGGCGCCTACAGGGAGGAAGCAGGGCAGAGTCAGGCCTGCCGGGACCGAAACGCCTCCCATTAGGGCCACTGGCAGGCAGGCACCCACCACATCCCAACTGAAACAGCCCTGGCGTCTCAGATCTGACCAGGTCAGCGCCGGCCCATGAGCCCCGAGCCTCCTGACGCCAGGGGAGGGCACCACAGGAAGTCAGCGTGTCCTCTGCCGTGTCCCACAGACGACCACACGTGGGGGCGGCCAGAACAGAACAGCCAGCGAAGGCCCTGCTGGCAGCCACATGCCCCTGCCCACCCTCCTCAGTGTCTACGGGAGGAGCCAAGAGAAACGCTCCTCTGACCCCAAATCAGTAAGTCAACAGTCGTGTCCTCCCCTTGACTAGCAACCATGGCCCTGGCAGAGCCTGCACACAGGGACATGTGTCCCCCCGCTGGCTGCCCACAGCCACCTCGCACCTGGGCAACAAACGTGTAACCATCGCTTGCTATGTGCCAGGCACTGCATTTCAAATGCCTGGACAGAAATGTGAAAAATGAGAAATATTCCCTGACCGGCTCAGTGGATAGAGAGTCAGCCTGCAGACTGAAAGGTCCCAGTTCAATTCCGGTCAAGGGCATGTACCTTGATTGTGGGCACATCCCCGGTGGGGAGTGTACAGGAGGCAGCTGATCGATGTTTCTCTCTCATTGATGTTTCTAGCTCTCTATCCCTCTCCCTTCCTCTCTGTAATAAAAAAAAATCAATAAAATATATTTTTTTAAATAAGAAATATGAGGACCAATTTTCTATCCTTCTCTTTGGCCTGCTGACCTCTGAACTCACAGGATTTGTATGGCCTGTGTCCCGAGCACTCAAGGGCGCTGTGACCTCCTGCTGGCAGTTTCCAGGGACTCAGAGACTCAGCCCAGCATGGTGGTCAGAATGCTGGCTTTCCCAGGAAGCTCACAGATGGTGTGAAACCCAGGCCTTTCCCCTGGTGCCCGGACCCTTCAGCCTGTTCTTCCTCCCAGAACAGCAGGCAGAGGGCCAGGTCCTGTTCTACTCAGCAAGTCAAAGAACAAGGAGAAAATAAGCAAAAAAAAAAAAAATATATATATATATACACACACACACAAAATATATATACACACACACACACACACACACACCTGTACCAGACATGCACCTGGGCCCTACATATACACAGAAACATCGTGTGCACCTGCTCTAGAGGCAGAGTGGCCGAGAGGAGTCCTGGCCATTGGAGCTGAGAAAACACAGCCACGTGGAGACACAGCCCCAGAGGCGGGGCCCAGGCCAGATGGGCGTGGTGCCAGGGACGGTCAAGTGCCAGAACCAGCAACACCGGAGCACAGGCTCCCTTGGGATAAAGATGCAGGAGATCCGCTCCCACAGCTCCCACAGCGAAGGTCGGCTTACCTTGCTGGCCTCCGATGCTGGTCCCGCCGCGGCTGGCCACCTGCTGTGGGACAGCCCGGGGCCCGTGCGCGCCTGCATGGGCGTGAGGCTCCCGGACGCCAGTAGCTGCTGGGCCCTGTGCTGCCAGCTCACCGTCCTCTCAATCATGTAGCGCAGGGCGTCGCCCTCGGGCAGGCGCACACGCAGGCGCTGCAAGGAGGCCAGCAGAGGCAGGATCTTCTCCAGCGGAGGCTTCTCTGAGCGCCGGCAGAGGGGACACAGCCAGATGCAGGGGCCTGGCGAGGGGCCGGGCACCGCCACGCAGCCCGTGTGGAAGGCGTCCCGGCAGAGCTCACACTGGACCATCGGGGCAGCCGGGGCCTTCTGGCACAGGCAGACCTTCGTCTCCGCCTCCTGGCGAGGCGCCAGCAGCTTCCCCTCGTTGGCCCGGCGGAGAGACTGCAGGGCCTCCATCTCCCGGAGGCGGGCTTCCCCCAGGGCCGCCATCTGAAAGGCATTGACCAGAGGACAGTGTCACAGGTGAGTGTGAGGAACACCTGCCTGCAGGCGGCAGCGAGAGGTGCGGCTGGCAGGCGCCTGGCACTGGCTGTGAGCAAACTCTTCACATGCGCCACCTGAGAGCCTAACTTCCTGGCCCTCGTATCCGACAGAAGCAGCTCCGCGCACTGACTGCTGGGTTCTCCAATGGCTTTCAGCCCAGTCGCTGCAGATGGAGGCGCCTCCTGGAGCAGCCACCACACGACCACTGGCTGTGTCTACCGCCTGCAACCCCAGCCGTGTGTGCGCTGGACCCAGCAACCACAGGCAGTGACCCTGGGCCTCTCGGGAAGGGTCTGTGATGGGTGATGGGTAAAGACGGGGCACATACACAGTGAGGTATTGCTCAGCGTAAAGAGAAGGAAACCCTGCCATTTGCAACAACATGGAGGGACCTGAGGGCACAGCTAGTGACACAAGTCAGAGAGGCGAGTAGTACATCTCACTTTCACGTGGAATCTAGACGCCCAAGCGCAGACACAGACAGCAGAACAGTGGGTGCCAGAGGCAGGGTGGCGAGTGGGCAGTGTGGGTGCCGGGGGTCAAAAGGCCCAGGCGTCCAGCTTTAACCTAGGCCAGTCCTGGTGCAGCACACAGGGTGGTGGCTGCACTGAGGATGGGAAAGGCGCTCAGAGGCCAGCAGATCCTAAGCGTCTTATTAAAAAAGTCTCTGTGGGGCGAGGGTGTTTAGACTGTGACCATCCACAACACAAATACCCAATCGCTCTCTGTACATCCGAAACTAAAGTAATGCTACCTGTCAATTGTACCTCAATTAAGAAATGCTTTTAAGCATCCAACTCACACTCCCTCTGCCCTGAAACTGTGCTCACTGAACATCAGCCACATACGGCTTCATCCTGAGACGGGCATCCTGAATCGCTCGCTCAGCGCAGACCCGGCAGGCGCCCAGCCCGCTCTCGGGCCTTTGTCACTATAAGGTCGTCAGCACCCAGGGCCCCCGCCCCCCAGATCTGCTGGCCTCTGTGCACCTTCCATGGGACACTTTTACTTGCAACTGCTTTCAGAAAGTCTTTCTGGTAAAACCGAGTATTTATAACGTGACGCTCCGGCTTGCCCGCCCCAGGCGTGTAATGGGGGAGGGGCTATGCACCGCTGCGGCTGTCTCTGTGCTCTCGGCCAGGGCTCGCTCCAGGTCGCTTAGGCTCTCCAGCCGGCTGCTCCGCTTCTTCCCATTGGGCAAGGCCTCCTTGAACTTCCTCTGCTTCCGCTTTGATCCCAAAAGGCCGATATCACAGCGAGGACACAGCACCTAATGGGGGGCACAACACAAGCTCGTCTGTGGCCTTCAGACACAGCCCCACGAGCCCCAGAGCCCGAGTGGTGGGGGTGCATGTTTCTGACCACCCAGCATTTTATCTGTGACAAGCGGCCCTGACTGAGCAGGGAAGACAGGGACGAAGGGAGAAAGAAGCAAATCTCGCCAAGCATGGACCTTGATTCCAGTCACAAGACATGACCAGCCTCAGGACATGAAAACACAGAGAGCGACAGCCCTCCTGGAGGCGTGGTCAGCTCCCTGTCTGCAGGTGGGAAAGTGCCATCTCAACACAATGGGGGGCGGGGGGGGGGGGACGACTTCAAGGAGAAAAAGCCCTTCCCTCCCCAGACACCGGGCACCCTCCTCAGGATAAGGCCAACACTTGGCCGTGATGTTGCTAGCAGCTCAGGAGGAGCTCCCTGCTCTACTGAAAAAGCAGCTCGTGCAGCACAGATGGGTCCGTGGTGCCTGTTTGGGAAGCGAGGGGCTGCGTGCGCCAGCGAGTCAGGGAGCGAGGTGTGTGGCAGCCGCCGCCCTTACCTCCAGCAGGGAGTACGGGGAGTTCTCCATCAGGAATGTGTTGGCAGCACACTCCTTCCAGGCCTGGACCTCAGCTACGAGGGCCTCCAGCCGCGGCAGGGAGCTCAGGTGCACGGGGATGCAGCGGCCACGCGTGACCAGCTCCACGAGTGTGTCCAACACGGGCACACGCCCTCCAGCCTAAACATCGAGAAAAAGGAGAGCAACTCAGAAAAGCGAGAGAAGCCCGACTCAGACAGGGCCTCCTCCACAACGTCCACAAGCTAAATACAGACAGAACCCACCAAACCTGCCAGGGGCTGCACAGCCGGGAGTGGGTCTCTTATGTGACCAGCAAGTAGGTAAGTCAGGAGAAGCCCAGGCCCCAAGGACAACTATGAGCCTGACTACACTGTGGCCCCTTCGTTCCAACTAACAAGGCCCCTTTAAGCCACTGGCCATCTGGCTGCCACCGCAATTTGAAAGCACATCTGCAGCAGCCAGCAGACTCCGCACGGACTTACGCAGATAAAAGCAACACGACGACCGATTACTCCAATCCAGTCAAGGAGAACCCATCAGAATGAACCCGAGGGAGAGCTGGGGAGCTTCCTGGGCCCCCTCCCCAGGAATTCTGACTCAGACCCCAGGGAAGGGGCAGTGGTCAGCATCTCTACAAGAAATGGTGCTAATGCTGCTGGCACTGGGACCACGGCTTGCAAAGGAAAATACACACGAGGAATCAAGCACTGGGGTGGGGTGGGTTGGGGTGGGGACAGCAGTGAATCACGCACATCCCGGGGTCTCCTGATATGAGGCAACAGACAAATCCAGAATCACACAATAGACCTCATTTTTAATTGTTTTTTTTACTGATTTTAGAGAGAGGAAGGGAGGAGGAGACAGAAAAACATCAACTGGCTGCGTCCTGCAAGCCCCTGCTGGGGATCGAGGCCTCCACCTGGCATGTGTCCAACCGGAAATCCAACTGGCGACCTCGGGATACAGGGACGATGCTCAACCAACTTGGCCACAATGGCCAGAGCTCACGGAAAGTCTGACGGATGCATTCGAATCTAAAATTTTCAACTCGAATCACATCAGGGCTTTGATGCTAATTTCCAATTTATAGGAAATAAAACACACCACAAAGAGCCAAGCAGACAACCGGAAGGTCAGAAGTGCCACATGGTGACGGTTCTGGACAACGACTGTGTGATGCTGGTAGAACCAGGCTACTCTTTCAGGAATGTGGCAAGAGCGCCTCTGCCCTCCTGGGAGAAGCAGTCCTAAGTCGTATACACATTACGAAGGGAGGAGACCCACCCAGAAACCTGTGCCGTCTTCCTGTCACATGCCCACATCCCCTCGCTGCAATGACCTCACCTTCTGGCTAATTACTCAAGTTCCAACACCACTGACAAGAGCCTGCATCTGAAATGCCCCCAATGGAAAGTCACAAGCAGGAGAACTGCCCTTGGTCCCTCTGTGGCTAGCTGGGCTCACTCCTTAATTGCATATTATTATTTATCACAATACACCTGCTCTTCCCTATTAACTGCATAGATGCCCAGAAAAAAATGTCCTGTCTGGCATTTGTCAGCAATGGATTAATGGGCACCTCTTAAAATAACACAAATGTTTTTATTCCTAGAATCTGATGGCTTTAAAAAACAGCTTTGAAACTAAAAAAAAATTAAAATTTTACAGCATAGCCCATCGAACAGTTCAAAGATCTTTTTTCTCAATACATCCAGAAGACCTTCTGGTTTTTGCAGATTAGAGAGAGAAGGGAAGACACTCCCACATGATCCACTTTTCAAATGAAGTCATGGCTGAAACTGGGCAGGCAAGTCCCCGAACGCACTGTCTGAACATCTTTGTAGCTGACCAATGTGTCAGTAAGGATAGCCCCTGGCACAGAGCACCGAGTGCCAGAGCCTCTGAGTGTCTGAGCTTCGCTTCCGAGGGCTGGAGAGACACTGCCAGTCACGTCCTGCTTCCCGGTGCATTTCTGGGCCTCGAGACTGCGTCTGGCTCTGTAATCACGTAACTGGACGGACTGAACCCATGACCCTTGTGCCTCAATCCAAGTTGCTGACATGCCAACCAGAGACAACCATACTCGTTGAAGATTAAAAACCTACATTTCTTTCTGAGATTCATACTTAGCTCTTTTTCTTTGATCCCCATTTGTTATGAAAGACTTTAAATATTTGTGCCAAGTGGTCAGCCGATAGGGGGGGTAAGTGCATCACAACACGGTTGAATAGTTAGTAACTGGGCCCACCCAAACAGCGAGTCTGTGCAGTGAAACCCAGCACAGCGCCCTGCACGGATTTTCCATTCTTGCTCTCCACAGACACACTGACACCCTCGGGACGTTTAGACCGACCTGCAGGGCCTCCACATCCTGCAGCCAGTCCCTGGCTCTCTGCACCGAGTCTCTCAGAACCGCCCCGCTGGGCAGGTAGGCGGGGATCTCCTCCATCTCCTTCAGCACCGTGGCCAGGCTGGTCAGCGACTGCCGGGGCCTGGCGGAGGGAAGCAAGCTCTGAGCGTCTGCACGACGTCATTTCTTCATTTCTTGTGGAGTTTCCCAGAGAAACGAGAAAAACTCCCTCAAAGGAAACTCCATAAATGGCAGGAACCACCAGGTGTCCCATTACTTAGTTTAAATGGCCGCCTAAGATGCCAGAGCATCTGTTACAGCAAAGCATTGAAGTCCTGCTTACTCCTCGCTGTATGCAGGTACAACCACACACTTCCACCACAGCTCACTCAGCAGTGCTTCATGCTAAACTAGATGCGTGTCAACACACAGTTCCACTAGGGATATCACAACACACAGGTGATGCCTGCAGAACTGAATGCCTGAGGCCTCTATACTTTTATTAGCCAATGTCCCCCCAGTAAATGCAATTAAAAACCTTTAGAAGTTCTCTAGGATGTCGACATGCCAAAAGCACCGCATGACAAATCCTTGTACTCTGCCACTGACCACCACACTTGGATTACAAAGAACGTGTAAGACTTGGATTATTTCTTGTACTTCGTGTTGTCAACTGGACCCAAAGACCCATCAGACAGACGGCAGGGTGGTGGAGTTGGCCTGGTCCAGTGCACTCTCAGGACAGACAAGGCACTCGCGCCTCCCGTCTAGCCGGGCCCTCATGCCACAAAACCAGCAGGAGTTCAGACCTTTCTCTAAGGCCCCTTGGATATCATTCATTCACCGAGTGAAACAATAGTTCCACTTGTTTGTAACTATTTTCTCTCTCAAAGATGGTGTCATGTAGAAAAAAGCTAAAAAAGGCATGTCTACTTCAATGATTCCTTTCATAATCAGAAAAAGTACTCTTCTTTTGTCCAACTCCAGGCCCCAGTATCTCCAGGTTTCTCCTGGCATCTCCCTACACACAGCTGCAGCAGCCGAATGCCTGTCTGTCACCCCCCCATACACCCGCCCCCGCCCCCGCCCCCACTCCGGGCCACCTGCTGGCCAGCTCACCTGGCTCTGAGCAGGCTCCTGGCCTTGTCATCCCAGTGCTCAGACACTGTGAGCAGCTCCTGGAGCCTGGCCATGGCTTTCTCCACCGCTGCGTACGGGGCCAGGCCCACCCCCAGGTCTATGAGGCGCCTCATATCGTCTAAGGTGAGGGAGCTGGGGTCCAGGCACGCCTGCTGCACCTCTTCCAGCCAACGGGCCTGCTCCAGGCGGACGCGCACCTCAGTGAGCTGCGGAAGGTCCACGTCAAACTCGAAGCTGACGTCCAGCAACGCCTGCAGCTCGGCCGCCCTGGGTGTCTCCGCAGAGAGCACCTTCTGGCTGTGCTGCTGGAAATCCTCCACACGACTCAGAAGGTCCTGAAGGAACCAGGTTGTGGCATCAGAACTGTGATTTCAGTCACTGGTTTCTTTCCTACTTAGAACTGCCCATGCACATTCATGTGCCCTGCGTCATCTCACTGGGTTTTAGGGAGAATACGGGTAAATGAGAGAACACACAAGCTCGAGGACGGCTGAGACAAGGGACTCAAACAAGACCATGAGCAGCTGCCATGAGCAGCTGGCAGCGGCTTTCATTCTGCTGTGCGAGCGCTATGCTCCCTGTACACAACCCTCCCGTGCCACTCGAGCACCTTCAAGAAGACAACGCAGCCCCGTCCGCTGAACTGATGTCCCTAGGCCTCCCGGCGCCTGGCACTGACCTTCAGCAGCGGCGCCTGGCTGAGGGCACAGGGGAGCGCGTACAGCTGCGTCACGAACTGCCGGAGCTCGCTCACCGTCAGCTGGTTCGGGGACTTTCCTCCCCCAGAGCGGAATCTTTAGAGACACAGACCGGGGAGCCACGTGAGATTCCGGGGTCGGAGACGGGGCAGCGAAGCCCCAGCTCACCCCCACGAGGCCAGCGTCCCAGGCACACACCTGGTCTGCCTTTTCCCGTTGAGCAGCTGCTGGGCGACAGAGGCGCACTTCTCCGCATCCTGCGTGACCAGGCGAAGGTGGCGCAGGAGATCGTTGTCCGGGAATTTCTTCATCTCGGACTCTTCGATCAAAGCCTTCAAGCTGGCAAGGCCTAGGAATGAAGGAAAGGTACCCTCCTGTGGCCGTCGCATCTGTGTCCACTTTCACCAGCTCTGATCTGCAAGCACCTGCGATGCCTGGCATCACTACACCGGCCATGTGGGGTGTTCCCAAAAGTGCCTAGAGCTGCCTGTCAGCATGGAGCCCTTTAGAGCAGAAACGTTTACATGGGAAGCAGCCGACTCATCAAAGCAAAGTCGGTGCGAACCCTGACTGAGCCACACGCCTTCCTCCTGCACTCCTGCTGCACCGGGCAGGGAGCGGGCGGTGTGCTCACAGGCCGGGCCCAGTGCCGGCCCTGAACACCGAGGCACAGCCCATGAGGCTCAGCCACGGAAGCCCTGCGACACTGAGGAGGCAGGGAGGGAGCAATGCTCTCAGCGCCGGGCAGGAGACAGGAGGCCAAGGAGAGAGAAGAGGCCGTGACAACCAGCCCTTCAGAGCTGCTGCCTTTATCGTGGCACCTGGTTAAGTTTCCTAAGGTTCCGTGTAAAACGGGAAACACGTTTCTGAGACAAGAGGTGAAGGTTACTCTGCTCCCTGACAATGTGGCCATCATGACGCACCCCATCTTGCACTGCTCCCCCTCAAGACCCCACTAGGATGTAGGGGTGTCTCCCTGTCACTCGGGTTTAAACCTCCTCGGCTGGTGCTGGGTGAGCCGGGGGCAGAGCCGGCAGGACAGTCGCCAGCCCCACCCGCCAACCCCCAAGTCCTTCCTGACCACGTACTTTTCTTCTTGCTCATCTTTGCCTCCAGAGCTTCATTCACGGTCACGGCCCATTCGTTGTAAGACTCTGCTCGCAGCTTCAGTGCGTTCATCATGGGGTAGAGGTCATCCAGCGTGTACCTGTATCTGCAACCGGACACGTGGATTTGGAGGAAGTCAGATGTTTTACACGCAAAATCTCAGCCCTGGAACAGGGATGCCACTGAGCTTTTACTACAGACTTCATGTTTTCCACAGAAAAAAGCCATCTTCTTGAGGCAAACATTTAAAAACCCTACTCACCGCAGCTTGTACTTGCCCGGAGGACAGGAGCACAGCTCGGGCACGTGGTGCAGGCACACCAGCAGGCCGGGCTTGCAGGCACAGGACACGGCCGACATGAAGCAGGTCGTCTTGCACTTTATACACTGACGCTCATCGTCCGGCAACAGCTCAAAATCCATTCTTTCCGAATCAATTACTCCCTGGAACACAGTGAGCCTGGAGGCCTCCCAGGACAGTGCGACCCACCAGCCCCCAGACAAGCTCGCAGTGGCTGCCAGACCCCACGGCGCACAGACCCAACTGCGGGGAATGCACCACGGCGCCCGCCCGCTCCGCTCAGTCTGGTGAAGGCCCACCCGTTCCTTGTTGGGCAAGGCCAGAACCTCGTGTTTGGCCATTTTGACGTGAGAAAACAGTGATGAGCAGGATGACAAAACTCGAGTAGCTGTTTATTCTACTCCAAGGGACAGAGGTCAGAGTGAAGGAAATGTGGATACTTTTCAGCTTCAGGGGAAGAAGCTGGAGAACCCACAGAGGATCAGCACGAGGAAAGGGAGGAGGTGGGCAAGCAGGACTGCTTGCAGGACCTGCCAAGAGGGGCGATGCCAAGTGGCACAGAGCCCTTCACTCCAAAAGTTATCTGAAGGGATCCTGTTCTCTGAAAATGACTCGTTAGCATCTGCTGACGGAAAAGGTGTCAAGGAAAACGGAGGCTGAAGCCAGTGAGCTTCACCTGCAGCTGTGCCACGTGAGAGCCAGACCCAGGACGCTCCTGGTCGGCGACGGAGCAAACCTTCACCACTTCCTCCTCATCAGCCTCAGTGAACCCAGCTCGGGAACCACCAGGCTCCTCTGTTTCCCGCTTTTATTCTGTTTTGTGGGGTTTTTAAACCTCGAGTATTTTAGAGAGAGGAAGGGAGAGGGGCAGACAGACATCTGCTGCTCCACTCTTCCATTTCCCCTGGAAACTAGACTGACGTGACGTTTACAAATGGCATTAAAGTGCCTAAGAACTCGGCTAAAACAGCACAAGGCTGGGCGTCCAGAGCCTCACCAGTTTGCGGACGGCCTCTCGGAGAGTCCTCTCGTCCTCCACCATGACGGCCATGTCCTTCTGGACGGTGGAAGCCACCACCACGTCCAGCACGCCAGCCTTGGCCGCCATGCGGCAGATCATCTCGTCGTGGGAGAATACGCAGTAGCGGTGCAGCAGGCGGTAGTGCTCTACGCACTGGCGGCCCAGGGGCAGCTGAGAAGACAGGGAAGCACAAGGTCACCTTCTGGGTCCTGCAGGTCACCTATCAGCTCTAGCAGCCTTGGCCTCTTTAAATCCTTGCATCTCCAAGATCTGGCATATGAGTCGCCTCCATTCAAGCCCTTTACAAAGCCCCAGAGTACGGACAATACATTACTGCTCACAAAGCAGAACCTCACTGAAAACACGGGTTTATACATTTTCTGAAACAGCTGTGCTGAACGGGGCGTGGCTGACGTACTTCCAAAACGACATCAGATAGTTCCAGGTGCAGGAGCCTCACCGCTCAGAAACCGCGAGCAGAATCCTCATCGTTAGAGCTGACGCCACACGTTAACCAGACCTTCTTCTTCGGGGAGCACCGGTATTAACACGGACATAAAACCCTACTTGAGACCAAAGGTACCACTGCAGCTGCTGCTGGGGACGCTGAAATTAGTGCTCAGTAAGGAGCCGTCTTAAGGCTGGACTGTCATCCGTTTGCAATGAGATACTGAGCAGCAGTCAAAATGTAAATCAAGAGACTCTTCGTCGAGTCTTTTACACAAAAAACAACTGTCCACAAAGCCGAGCAGAGGGCTCAGTACAGGCCGGACGTGCAATCCTAGTGCGTGAGCGAGCGCCTAGTCTCGTGGGCGGGCAGTCAACTCCCTGCAGACCAGCCTTCTGAGTGGCAACAGGTTAAGCAAGCGGCAGAGGCCCCCGGCATCGCCTTACCCAGTCCACCGTGCAGAAGTTGACGGCCTCGGCGAAGTTAAAGCCCTGGTTGAAGCCACTGTGGTAAGCCCTCGGGAACGTGATCACGAACTCCCCGGCGCACTGGTTCGTCCGGTAAACCTGCAGGACACACGGGGGAGACCATCTGAACTGGCCTTCAGGGACTCTCTGAGGGGTGGCTTCTCATGAATCCAAAGTGAGCCAGAAAGGACAGGACACACCACTGTGGCAGAACCCAGGACGAGCAGTGCCCCAACCACAGGCTGTGGCGGCTCTGAAAGGAAACATGGCTCCATCCGGGTCAGGACACATCTTTCTAATGCAGCCACAGTATCGAGTCTCCTACGTCATTAAACCAAAACAGGCCGCTGGTTTGATTCCCGGTCAGGACACATGCCCAGGTTGCAGGCTCCATCCCCAGTGGGAGGTGCAGGAGGCAGCTGGTCAACGATTCTCATCACTGACCTTTCTACCTCTCTGTCTCTCTCTCCTCTTTCTCTCAAATCAATAAAAAAGAACATTAAAAAAAATAAACCCAGCCTGGCCCGGCTGGCACGACTCAGCTGCTGTGGTATTGCCTGTGGCGCTGTCTGCATCCCAAGGACTTTGCTCCCCCACAGGCACGCATCTCCTCAACTCTAGGGTTCCCATGAGACATGCAACCAGGGGTGCAGTGAGCAGCAGCAGCTCATCCCAGACTCACCCCTTGAGCCTGACTTCAAAGCCCCCTTTCCAGTCAGCCAAGCAGCCGTGCCATCTCTCTCTTCCTCTAGCCTAAGCCCTCCCTTGTTACACGTCCCCAGCTCAATAAACGTGCTCTCAACAACACTAGGTAGATCGACAGGTAGATAAATTCGTAAGTTAATAAAGCTTAACTAGGGGTGGGGGACTAATGTACATCATATACCAAACACGTTATCTTCAGTTCGTCAGTGAAAATTAAGATCCTATCGGTTCAATAAACTGTTTTTTAGAGCAGGGACAGAGTATGGATGCTGACATTAGAGTTTAGTTTTGATTACAACGAAATCTAGCCTTTCTCCAGGGATTTATACTGACAAGTAACATGCACTGTGTAAGATTTTGTTGTGTTGCAGAAAGGAATGAGGTATAAACGAAAGGGGTGGAGACCTGTGAATGGATTGGACAGAGAGAAAGCCTCTGACAAGCGCTGAGGAACCGCAGTGCCACACCAAACCCACCACGCAGCGTGGCCGGTCAGGCTACGCCACGGAAGGCATCCCCTGTAAGGTCTGGGGGCTGGGCAGACAAGGGACCTTCAAGATCCACCCACTGAGCCAAACAAACAGCCCAAGGCCAAACTGCTGCTGTGATAAAACCTGCGCAGTAAAAACACCCTCCTTAACGACCATCTGGAATTTCTCAGGATGGCCAAGATGCAGTTAC
>PVJC01000555.1:76850-120015 GCA_004026665.1 Murina feae
ACTCAAATCAACTCTCCCCCCACCACCATCTACCACAGACAAACCTGATTGGCCCAACAGCAGCATAAAGAAGCTTTACCAGGTTTGTGTGTCGGTGACTTCCCTGGCCCGTTTCCCCCGGACCAGAGAACCTCACCCGAGGGCAATCAATAAACGCGATCTTTCGCTTTTACCCTGCTTGTCTTGGTCAACTTATTGGCTTGGGTCGAATTAAATCTTTCATCCCCCATCCCACCTGACACCCAGCGGCCCTGGGGGCGAAGCGAGAGGAGGGCGGAGACCTACAGGCACTTGGTGTGTCATCAGAGTGTTGGGGTTCATGATGGTCACCAGCTGGTGCAGCAGGTCCGGCTGCGACACGAAGAGCTCGGGCGCCAGCCTCTTCATTACGCTCTCCAGCTGCTCAGCTGCGCACCCGGGGACGCCGTACCAGGTCTTGGGCTCACCCCTGGCAACAGAGTAGAAACACCGATGCATCTCAGAAACATGCAGACAGGGCCTCTCAGCAGCTTCTTCACATCACACACGTTCACAACGTCAACACGAGATGCTACGCCATCCCCACACAGGACGCTCACACTGGGGAAATCTGTGGATGCGTGTTCCCTCCAGGCATGGAGGCTGAACACGGACTCCCCCCCAGACCCCTGTCCTCCCTCCTCTGCCTGACCCTTAGAGATGCAGAATCGAGAACTGCCGGGAATATCAGTGTCACTCAGTACAGGATGTTGTTACCACAATTTCCTAGGCTGACAGGGAAGGACAGCTCTCCATCTCCCTTTACCTAGTCCATTCCCATAGGGGAGCTGAATGCCAACACGAATAAGGCCGTTAGCATTTCTAAGAGCTCTTATTCTTCAAAGCACATTAAACTGTCAAGCAATGACCCTGAGCATCCCTGTGAGGTGTGATACATGCAATCCTCATTTTACAGATGCGGACGAGCCACTGCCTAAGGAAGCAGGACAGATGCTACAACCACACGACTACGCCCTTTCTTGTGGAACATCCTGACATTCCTGTGCTGGGATTTACGTGAGTTACAGATCTTCAACTATCCTGTACTGAGAAAAGAAGGAAAATGGGGAGAGGGAGGACAGATGTGGGAAAAATGGCTTTGGATGAAGAGTTTAAAAGTTGCCCCAGCCTTCACCCCTCCTGGGGTGGGTCCCACTGGACTGTGTGTGGTGAGGCCAGAATCAGCACCACAAACAGCAGCAGGAAGTCCCAGGACCTGGAGGGCACACCGTGCCTACCCTCCACACACAAAAAAAGCTGTGGCTCAGCAGCAACCTTCTGGGAGGAAAGTCTTTGCCAACCACCCTCCCCTCAGAAACACGTCAGACTTGAAAACAGCGCATGCGCAACTTCAGGGGCTCATGGGCTTCCTAGAAGTTCTTCAGAGCCACTGCCTTAACCTGGCAGGACACCTGTTCCAGCAGCAGAGAGAAATCTTAAGGAAAAAACCTAGGTCATCTCTCTTCACACACAGTTAGGAGATGTGTCAGTCAGTCAAGAGCCGAGACATCTGAGAGGGAGGATTCTGCAGCTGGAGTGCTGCCCGAGGGCCTGGGCGCCGCTCACCAGTGCAGGTAGTTGATGGAGTAGCTCCAGTGGTCCTCGATGTGCCAGCAGAAGGAGGAGAAGCACATGCCCACATACAGCCAGGGCAGCTTCATGCCGCAGATGTCGGCCGTGATGTGGGCCAGGACCGACTGCTCCATCACCGGCATGTTGTTCAAGTTCCAGCCGCTGTCCAGGTATTCCTACAGACAAAGGTCAAAAGTGCGAGGCTTAGCCATTTTAGAGCTGTGCTTGTTTTAAAACGAGGGTGAAAACAGTCCCCTTCAAAACAAAAATGCTGGGAGGGAGGGAGGGAGAAGCCACTCTGCTGACCTTTAGATGCCACAGGCAGATTCTGGCATTTTATATAAACTAACTCTGTAGCATGGGTTTATGTATCCACCCCTCCTTATCTGACTATAGCAGAGTATAGACAACATGAGTGAGTTTGCATAAAGTTAAAAAAATAGGCACATGATTCTAAGGTGCTGGAGTCAGGGCAATGCTGTGGGGTCAGGGGACACCTGAGTCGGGAGGCAGGGGAGCAGAGGGGCAGGAGCTGTGGGGAGAACGGGGTGACGTCCAGGATCTGCCTGTGCTGCTGGACGGGTGTTCAACTGGTGAAAACTCATCACATTGCACGAATGTGGCTGCGCACTTTTCTGTGCAAATATCAGATTTCAAGGAAGTTGACCCTCAAGAAGATTTGACTTCTTACTAGGACAGGAACAGAAACCATGCTAGGCGCTTGCTAGTGGGGAAAATAATGAGCTCAAACCTTAAAATTCAAAGACCAGTCGGTCTGGCCCCAATCCCTCAGATTTCCTTCAGAAAGAGAAACCAAAGTGAGATCCTGAAGGCCAGGGAGCGCAGTCCCTGTCCTATGTCGTCCCAATGTCGTGGCACAGCTGGGACTAGGATGACTTGTGAGTTCGTCCTTTTTTTCTTGAAATCATTAAAAACCTGGTACTTAAGGATTTTCCTGAAAGTCGTCGTTAACTGCTTCTAGCCAACCAAATGGAAATGGAACCAACAGCACGAGTTCTAAGCGGCATCTATTTGCAGGATGACGCCCATTGGGTCAGGGACATGCTCACTAGCAGGTGCTGCCCCCCAGCACCCACCTCCTCCTCAGGGGAGAGCTTGACCTTCCCGTCTCGGACAGGGAAGCCACTGCCAAACTCCTTGGAGGCAATATCGGCTCCGTACTCGACGGTGACGTCCTCTTCGATGGTGCTCACCAGCCGCCAAAATTCTTTCTCAACCAGCTCGGTGGGAACCATCTGGAGACAAAACACAATGAGCAAGAGAAGAAGTGCGTTTCCACAGACACGCTCGGCCGGCGGCCAACCTGACCAGGTGCTAAGTGACCGGGCACCCAGGACCTCACCTACAGGACATGCTTCTCTCTGATCCACCTCTGAGCCCAGACAGTTGCATTATTTCATTACTAAAGGAGTAACGATGGTTAAGCATTCACGTTTCTTGCCCTGGCCGGGGTGGCTCAGTGGCTAGATCATGGTCCTGCAACTGAAGGATCCCAGGTTCGACTCCGGTCAAGGGCACAGGCCCGGGTTGCAGGCTCGATCCCCAGTGGGGAGCGTGCAGGAGGCAGCCGACCAATGACTCTCTCTCATCATTGATGTTTCTCTCTCTCTCCGTTTCCTTCCCTCTCTGAAATCAATACAAATACATTAAAAAAAAAAAAAAAAGCCAACCAGAGACAGAAGAGGCCATGGACAAGCCGGCAAGACTGGGTGAGCACACCCCTGGGCAACAACACACAAGGGGCCAGAGAACGGGAAGGTGGCGCTAACCCCACTGAGCCAGCAACACCTGAAGCGACGTGACAGCTGACGTTAGTGACGCCAGGGGGCCAGCTTCACCCACATCCTCGGGGCCATGAGTGACCAGCAGCCATTTGACGTCAGTCACCATCCCATGAACACGATCCAATGGCACCATCAGCAGGCAAGTCAGCCCTCAATCCTGTGCGCGCCCGAGATGAGCATTCCATGCTGGACGGAGCACGCTCTGCTCCTCCGTGAATAAGCGCAATTTAAATAGCTTACGACAACATAACCGTGTGTGAACGTGTTCCCAGTGCACAGCGCACTAAGTGGCACACGGATTGGTCATTCAATAAACTTTGTGAATTTTTCTTTAAATTACATTTGCTGAGCTGAGAGGATTATTGAAGATTTCGCGTATTGGCACTGTTACTGCTGCTGTGCAATTTGTGTGGCAAAACCTATCTCTAGAGAAATAAAAACAAAACTGGAGTTTAAAACTTTGCATTTTAAAACTTTGTGGAATTTTAATCCCACTAAACAAACTACAGGTTTCCCTGTGCACGATCAACACTGCCAGAGGTAAAAGTGCCATCTCAAATTTGCCTTCAGACCCACCTTTTTAAAAAGTTATTAAAACTCTAAATCAAAGCAATCTGCATGTACATACGTGGACTGGCATGTTGAAGTAGTCAGACTTGAACGCATCTGCCATTTCCCCAAAAGTACGGAGGGTATAGTCTCTGGCTGCTTGCTCAAAGCCAAATGCTTCTTGTGGCTTACTGCACTCCTGCACGAGAAATAATAATAATATATACAAACGTGCACACACACACACCCCGGAAAGCAGGTTACTAAAGCTGCTTACGTACTATAATCCCACTCATGTAAAATAGAAAAGTCTGAGTGACTATAATCGAACTGTCAGCCGTGGTTGCCTACAGGTTGTCAAATCACTTTATTAAAGTAGCTCAGTGTCTAAGGATTTCTGCCAAGAGCAGGGTTTTCTTCAGTGGAAAAAGCTTCCAGGGCAGTTCTTAACCTTCTCCTGCTTCCTGCTCCGGCTCCACTGTGGAAAGGCTCCTCCCTGTGTAGAGGAGCCCACTTCTTCTAGGACACGGTCACTGAGGGCCACATCTGACCCAGAGGCAGCCGATAGCACTCACCCCGTCCTCCCCTGCCTGCTGTCCCTTCTCACCTGGGCCACGCACTTAGGACACCGCCAGTCTCCCTTTGGGACGTCGTGCAGGGGCGGGACCAAGCAGAAGGTGTGGTAGCTGTCATCACACCCGTCACAGAGGAGCAGCCGGTCCTCGTCGCTGCCGCTGCCACACAAGAGGCAGACATACAGGTCCACCTGTAGCAGAACAAGGGTGCAGGCGCTGAGTCCAATGGACTTGGTGAGATTCTAAGAACTAACTGGTCACAGGTATGACCCAGCCTCTCCCTGCTTCAAACGACGTGCTCCCCCCGGACCCTGTGCACACACAAGCTGCCCAGCACCTGCTCCCCACGTCTCCCTTTTCCTTCTGAGCTGGAAAGTTAGAAAACACCTGCTTGGTTTTTTTGAAAAACATATTTGAATTCATTTCAGAGAGAGGAAGGGAAAGGAAGAGATAGAAATGTCAATGATGAGAGAGAATCATGGATCGGCTGCCTCCCACATGCCCCCCACTGGGGATCAAGCCCACAACCCAGGCACGTGCCCTGACCGGGAATCCAACTGTGACCTCCTGGTTCATAGGTGGATGCTCAACCACTGAGCCACACTGGCCAGGCAACACCTGTTTGATTTTTCCTCTAGCTTCCAGCTCATCTGGAGGAGCTCGTGATGCCTGAGCAATCCTGAGTCACCAGCTCACCACCATGCAGAGCTCATGTATCCGTGTGCCTCCTCATTTACAAGCTCATGGGAAGCTCTTTGCACTGTCAGACACCGAGCTAGCAGTCTAATAAGGCACAAAAGTAGAAACTTGGGGTAAGTGTTAAATGGTGTCAACTCACAGCACTGGTGGTTTTCTTAGGTCGACTCTTGGGTTTCTCCCTCTCACTTTCTAGAAGGTGCTCTTTCTTCTCAATGGGTTCTTGCTTGATGCTGCTTTTCATGTCTTTCTCTGCAAGAAGTCATCCACGTTAGCTCTTTCTGTGCTCAGCCTCCTCAACTCCTCACTCCCTCCCAAACACACACAGGACATGAACACAGACAGCCTCACGTTTCTTTTCGCTCAGCAGCAGTGGCGCCCAGCGTTACTGTGTTCAACTCATGAGGATAAAATGCAAACTCTCACCCCATTTAAAATCAAGATGTGGGTACAGATGCTGCTCAGATTTGTAACCTTTTAGAACACCATGTACTGCAGGTGAGGGAGGTAGGAGAAGGTGAAGGGGGAGAAGTGGAAATGGAAGAAAACTCAGGCTGGTAATGGGGCGGAGAACACACAACCCTCAAGTGATTCCCACAAACCACTCCTCTGCCACTCGCTGCTAAGCCTCACTTCAGAGCAGCAGCCACACCCCCCAGGTGCCTGCATCTGCCTGTCACCTCGCACTCCACTGGGAGAAGGACCTTAACACAGGCCTTCAGTTCTCCAGGCCTGACCCAGCGATCACTAGGGAACAGCTGCCACCGTGTTGTCTTCGTAACAGACAAAACATGGTTTTTACTACTTTCCTATTCACAGGTCAACTTTCTTACCATTTTCATATTTCAGAGTTGGACAACCCATTCGACGTCTCAGATTGTGAGTTCTGGCTTCTGTTGTCTCTTCTGGTTCTATTTTAATGTTCATGGCCTTGAAAACAGTTGTCACACACATAAATTTATCCTTTAAAAACAAATAACTAAACTCCACCTGGAGTCTGCAAGTGGCTATAATCCCGTAAATAATCTTTATTAACATGGTATTTAAACGTCCCTCTCTCCACCCTCGAGATGCCTATTGTTGAAGAAATGGATGAGGAAGCTTGGTCCTCCTCATGGGTCCTTCACGCTCTACTCTCAGAGTCAAGGCTCCCTCCCCAAAGCCGCAACCAGTGATTGCCAACTCCATGCTCCTTTTGTGGAAACGTGAGAAAAACAGCTTCCCTATCACCTAATGTCTCCCTTTCTGCAAAGGCCCTGAGGCCGTGACCAAATCTGCTCGTGGTTAGAGCCTGGCCTGTGGATGGGGGAGTCCCGGGTTTGATTCCCGGCCACAGGCATGTACCTTGGTTGCTAGTTTCCCAGCTCCATCGGGTGCATGTGGGAGGCAACCAGCCAGTGTGTCTCTCTAAGAAAAAACATCCTCAGGTGGGATTTTAAAAAGTTCTTTCCAGCAAAACCCTCCCAGGCTCCCACCTCCTAGCTTACTGGACGCCCTGCTTCCCAAGGCTCTTAACAAGCGAGCAGCCGTCTGTGCAGGCTTCAACCAGAGCGAGTTCTGCGATTCCTCACCCCTCTAGCAGCACAGTTCCCCCAGATACAGAAGCGAGAGCATACCCGGCACCCTCTGCAAGACTAAGGAGGCTGGAGACTACGAGGGCCTGTGTGGGACACACAGAAACCTGGTCAGACGGACGCGCACGTGTCTGCTCTCACCTCTGCTCGCATGCGTTTTGCACGCCGGGCGGGGGGACAGGTTTCCACGGGCTGCACAGACTGCCTCTGGGGAATGTCATGGGGCTTGTACTCCTTGTCCTTCGTGTCTGTGGCCAGGTTTGGCTTCTGCAGACACTAGAATAAACACAAGAATTCCCCCCCCTTTTTAAATCTTAGACAATTTCACTGGAATTTTTAAAGGTGTATTTAGCAATTACTTATTACACACATAACAGGCCTGCAACTTTTTAAAACCTAAATAAACACAAAGTCCACACTTGCCAGCCTCACACACACAGGCACACACACGCACACACACACAGAGACACACACACGCACACAGAGGCTCATGCACACATGCAGAGGCACACGCACAGACACAGAAGCGCACGCACATGCACGCGCGCACACAGAGAGGCACACAATACTGCAGCTTGTTTTCCCCATCCGTCCTGCCCACAGCCATGTGCCAGGATTAGGGTGGGGTGGGGTGCCCGTTGGGGGTCTGCTCATAGGAGGCTACAAGTGTTGTGCCCCTTGTCACGTGACCCTGAGTTCCTGTTGGGCATGTTGTAAATCAAGGAGTCACTGTTTCAGGCCCCTGCTCTGAGCACACCTCACGAGGTTTTCTCAGCGAGTGGGAGGTGCTGCTTTGATTCCATTAGTTGCTAATGTCATCAGGTTACAAGAGGCCACAGCAGCCACGGCCCTCCCCATAAGCCAGCTGCAGTAACCCTGCTTGCAACTGCCCAGTTAGCCAAGGCCCAAACTGCCCAGTTAGCCAAGGCCCAAACTGCCCAGTTAGCCACGGCCCAAACTGCCCAGTTAGCCACGGCCCAAACTGTCCAGTTAGCCACGGCCCAAACGGCCCAGTTAGCCACGGCCCAAACTGCCCAGTTAGCCACGGCCCAAACTGCCCAGTTAGCCACGGCCCAAACTGCCCAGTTAGCCACGGCCCAAACGGCCCAGTTAGCCACGGCCCAAATCATCAGAAAAGCCCCTTCCAAGTTCCAGAATAACCATCCATACTGACAACACCTCACCTTCAAGTGTTCAGGTTAATAAAACATAAAACCCAGGTTTTTTTTAAACTTTACAATCTTGGCCCTAGCCTGTTGCTCAATGGTTAGAGCGTCGGCCTACTGACTGAAGGGTCCCGGGTTCAATTCTGGCCAAGGGCATGTACCTCATTGCAGGCACATCCCTCGTCGGAGTGTGTGCAGGAGGCAACCAATTGATGTGCTCTCTCAGACCAATGTTTCTTTCTCTCCCCCCTCCTTTCCACTCTTCCTAAAAATCAATGGAAAAAATGTCCTCCAGAGAAGATTAACAACAAAAAAAATTTATAGTCTTATATAGTTTACACAGCAACATTCTGTTATTAAAAGGCATCATCTTCCCCTGGTTGGTGTTGCTCAATGGATAGAGTGTCTGCCTGCAGACTGAAGGGTGCCGGGTTCGATCCCTAGTAGGTAGTGCAGGAGGCAGCCGATCCATGGTTCTCTCTCATCACTGATGCTTCTCTCCCTCCTCCCTCTCCCTTCCTCTCTGAATCAATAAACATACATGTTATATGAAGGCATCACCTGAATTGAGAAAACAGGGCACTGGACACAAGTGGTCTCCCTTACCAGGCCTCCTACCAAGTCTGACCCCCAGGCGAGGCAGCTGCAGCACCAGCTGGCTTTCCTCGGAGAAGCAGCGCACCTCGCTTTGCTTTTTCTTTTCTGCTGAAAGAGCGCGTTTAACGCCGGTACAAAATGTGCCATCAAAATCCAATGTGAACCTCCACCCCTTAACGGCAGGCTCCCAGATGTGCCCACTGGGATCAGTGCACACCCCACCTACACCTGGAAAAAGCAGCTCTGCTCTATGGCACGATCACAACATCCAGTCTCACCATCAACACTGGCTCCTTCCTGTAACGTCTGCACAAAGAGCCCAGAGCACAGCAGAAGGAGAGAACCACCACCAACGACCCAGCAGCCATCAAATACATCCTCTTCCTAACACCTCAGACGTATGCTGCAACGCATTCTGCGCTCCTTGGTTGAATCTTGTGTGTGTACAAATAAGTGGAACAAATGGATGTTCTCTCCCCCTCATTTAAAAAGGCTTTACTGATGCAGGTGACTTGAGACAACACTGCTAAAATGCCTATAAATATTGAGTGTTACAGCATAGCTGACAGGAAGCTCCAGCTGTCCCTGCCCCTGCACGTGCATAGCTTCCCCCTCATCCACGTGTCCCACCAGAGCAATCGTGCGTGTGCACATGGGTGAGCCTGCACTGACACGTCACCCCACCCAGAGTCTGTGGACACAGGAAGGTCACTGTGTGGCACACCCTATGGGTCTGGGGAAGTGTACGAGGACATAGCCATGACAGCATCACCCAGAACAGTTCCTCCCTCACACTCCTCTGTGCTCTGCCCACTCACCCCCACACTCCCAAGCCCCTGGCAGCCACTGAGCTCTTTACTGTCTCTGCTTTTGCCTTTTCCAGAAAGTCATATAGTTGGAATCATGGTATGTAGCCTTATCAGATTGGCTTCATTTAGTCACATACATTTAAGATGCACTGTATCTTTTCATGACTTGCAAGCTCATTTCTTTCTCCTTCATTGTCTGAACAGACCAGTTTCTTCATCCACTCACTCACTAAAGGATATCCTGGATGCTCTCGGCTTTGGCAATTATGAACAACGCTGCCATCAACACCCGTGCGCAGGTTTTCAACTCCACTGGGTAAATACCAGGCAGCACGAATGCTAGATCATATGCTAACTATGCTAAGTATGCTTCCTTTGCTAACAAACCACCACTCTGCTGCCCATCAGCCAACGAGTGGTCCGCTCCTCCGCATCCACCGACCCTGGGTGTCCATGCTCCTCGTCGGGACCTTTCCTGATGGGTGTGGTGGCATCATTGTCATGTTTCATTTTTTATGAAGAAATAGAGATATTCCAATTCTCCTTTCCTCTGGAAATTATTTTCCAAAATCAGAAACGAACAAAGATTTACACAGAGCCCTAGTCGGTGTGCATGGACAGGAAGCAACCGATCGATGTTCTCTCTTGTCCGCACCCCCCACACACACACTTTCTGAAATCACTTGGCGATCTCAGCTGGCAGAACCGCCAGGTGGGCGAGGCATTTCACATGCGGCA
This sequence comes from Murina feae, assembly GCA_004026665.1. NCBI lineage: Eukaryota > Metazoa > Chordata > Mammalia > Chiroptera > Vespertilionidae > Murina > Murina feae. Next base: position 86,950 of record PVJC01000555.1, read on the forward strand.
GGTGTGCGGCACGCAGGGTGCTCTCTCAACAGCAGGTGAACCCACAACACCAGCCACGACAGGTGAGAGGAAGGAACGTGTGGAGCAAAGTTACTATGGATTCGGCTTTTGACAGCAGAAGGGATTTATGTCCTCCACGGCCTTCCTCGTTCCAAAAACAAACTTCTAAGCAGGTTGCTCCCCAAACAGAGCAAAAAATCTGGAAGAATAATTCACAAAACAAAGTCTTACAAACAGTATCTTCCACACATAACCAAGGCCTTTTTGTTCCCATGGAGACCATGTGTGGGTCATCAGTGACATACGACAGTCAGGCCACCCGATACTCACCCTCAAACTGTCCCCAGACAAGAACAGATTGTAGGGGTGGAGGATCCGCTCGTAGTGCCCTCTGATGTGGGAGCCCACGGCTTTGCCAGGAGCAAACCCCATCTTGGTAGCAATTTTGGTCCATTTTCTGTCCTTGCAAACAACTGCAAATCCACCTTCTTCTGCAACCAACTGTTAAATGAAACAGCAAAAGAAATTAGAAACACCTACTTGGACACCCCTTCTAACTTCCCCGTGCCTAGGTGTGACTCCAAACACAACATGTTCTCAGCTATGGCCATCTTTTAAAGACACATTTTCTGAGCCAGAAGAAGAAACACACACACACTCTCACACTCACTCTTCAAACACACACATTCTCACACACACACTCTCTCTCATACACTCACTCACACACACTCTACTTCTTTTAAAGAATCTTCCCCAACCTAAGTATATACCCTGGCGGGAACCCAATTCGCAAGCTTTAGGTGTAGGGATGATGACCCAACCAACTGAGCCACCAGCCAGGGCTACACTATTATTTTTAAGCTAGAAAATTAAAGCATCACTTTTGACAGCACAGTCCATAATCGTTCCGCACCCCCAAAAGCTACTTCCCCAAGCAGTGAAGACTTTCTGGGATGAAGCACTAAATTAACAATGAAATCTCTAAAGAAAGGGTCCGACTCAGTGAGCCTTTCAATCTTCACAAGCTACAAAGTGGGGAGGAAGGCAGTGTGTTTTGTAGGAAGAACATGGACTTAAGACTGGAACCTTAAGGTTTTAAATTGACTCGGACTCTTTAGCTCAGTTGTCCCATCTGCCCTCTCCGATAAAATAAATGCCTGGTTTGCAAACTGTCCCCTTGGACAGGAGTTCAATGGGATTAACCAACTATCTCAAATGCAGACCAGAGGCCCGGATGTACAGACTCGTGCACAGGTGGGGTCCCTTAGCCTCGCGTGTGGGAATTGGGCCGAAGCCAGCTCTCTAACATCCCCCGAGGGGTCTCGGATTGCAAGAAGGCACAGGCCAGGCCGAGGGATCCCACTGATGCATGACTCTATGCACCAGGCCTTTAGTTTGTAATAAAATAAAAAGGAATATCTTACAGGACTATTCTGATATTTAAAAAACAACAACAGAGCCCTAGCTGGTTTGGCTCAGTGGATAGAGCATCAGTCTGTGAACTAAAGGGTCCCAGGTTTGATTCTAGTCAGGGCACATGCCTGGGGTATGGGCTCAATCCCCAGTGGGGGGCGTGCAGGAGGCAGCCAGTCGACAATTCTCTCTCATCACTGATGATTCTATCTCTCTCCCTCTCCCTTCCTCTCTGAAATACATAAAAATGTATTTAAAAGAACAACAACAAAAAACAGACAGCAGCAAAATATTTCACAAGATGAGGCTTTTAAAGACCTGCCAAGTAAGAGCCCAATCAACTGAACGGAATGAAGAATTTCATTTTACACATTTCAAACAATTAAGTTTGCACTTTAAGGCAAAGAAGATCCCACTCAGAACGATGACTACCTGGGAGAGGCGCTCATTCGCCTCTCACCTTGTTAAGCTGAAACAAGTCCAAGATTTTCCTCTCCACGTGAGGGATCTTCAGGGTACTTCCCTGTAGCTCCCAGTACTTCGCAATCTGGTCCAGGAAATTCAGTTTTACACGGGTTTGAGCCTAAACAACAAAGAATTATGTTTTAATCTTATGTTAAGGTATTTTCAATCTTACAACATTTAAGTGCAAGAACACTTTTGAATTCAATAGGGAAACTGTCAAAAAGATACAAAATAAAGCTGGTTAAATAAATAAACATTAACTCAACAAAAATTCAATTCCACTCCTACTGTGTGCCAGCAAGAGGGAAGCACCCAGTAAGGCCTCTCCCAGCGTCCGCAGGCCCTGGGAGCAGCGCTGTTATGACAAGTGAGCTTCCATACGCTCCCTCCATCTTTTTACCACACAGACCCTTTAAAGACTTGTTCTCTCAAAGCACAAATACTCTTACCTGCTCACACACAATCTAAAAACGGACGGACAGCGACTCTGCATAAACTTTACTGAGTCCTGATAACTTAGAGATCAGAGGAAACCAGGAAGTTTCTTACGTGTTAATCCTTTAACAGATATCACAGTGTCTACAAGTCCTTCAAAACTGTGTCATTTTTCTCTTCCTTCTTGTAAAATGTCAGACAGGGTTAGAAGCTTTCACTGGCACAGGAACAAAACTGGGAGCAATGCTCAGACCTTCCCAGCCACCTTCCAAGACCTCAGAGCTATGCCTGTCTCCTGTCTTTCGAGTTCAACTCAAAAATGCACACCCGAGTACCACCACCAGGACCCACAGACTCCAGTGGACCCCGTTCCAGCTAAGTGAGGAATGTTTGCTTATTAGAGAAAAACAAAATATGGTTCAAAACAAAAACCAGATCTGCAAAACATGAAGGTGCACACCCTGCCCCCTCCATCCCCACACCGAGCCCTGCACACCCTGCCCCCTCCATCCCCACACCGAGCCCTGCACACCCTGCAGTCAGGCTCTGCAGACGGGGGCTGAGACACACGGCTCTTCCTAGAGCCCCTGCAGGGTCCCTCCTCGGGAAACTGAAGTGCTAAGGAGTTGGGGGAAGAAAGCCAGAGCCCAAGAACCTCTCCCTTCAGATGGTTCTCAAAGGACATTCCTTTCAAAACAAACTCGAGTGGTTGCCACCTGAATGTGGATTTCAAGGAAAGAACAGGCCAACCAGGGACAACAGTCGGTGTTTTCAATGAAGATGGGTTTGCTGCAAAGGCCTCGTTGCCTTTTTCTTTACTGTGATTTTCAGTGATTTGGCCGCATTTCAGTTTCACTAGGATCACCAGCCCTCACCCTCGGCCCAGGCACCAGCGTGGCCGTGAGGACAGTACCTCCAGCTCGTTCAGCCTCTGGATCCGGGGCGTGAAGTGAAGCTTGTCGACATCGCACGCAAACGGTGGCTGCCAATCCTGGGGACAAGGCAAAGGCTTTTGTTATGAGAATTTGTGACTCTGGCAATTTAAAAATCGTTTTCAATTAAACCCTGGTCTGAGGGTTTCAATGGATACGTCCAGGTTCTTTCCCTGACTTTCCAATCGTATTCAGTACAAACAAGCCCCCACGCCTGTAAGGAAGCTTCTGCAGCCGCATTCAATGGTCCAGATCCCACATGTGCCGGTTGCGGGGGAATGAACCTGGTCACCACAGCCTGGACTCTTAAGAATGGGGCTTCCGCTGGCTCTACAGACAGACACCAGCTACTTGTTAGCGCAACGACGGTTTCTCAAGAGGAATAAAAAGTACAGCTGCCTTCATAAAACAGTGCTATTGGTGCTCAATAAATGCTACTGAGCAAGTAAAAATTCTAATTAGGAAAATTAATTTTTTTTTTTTACTTTATTGATTTTAGAGAGAAAGGGAGAGACATCGATTTTGTTGTTTCACTTATTCATGCATTCACTGGTTGATTCTTTTTTAAAAATATACATATATATTTTAAACAATATTTTATTGATGTTGTACAGAGAGGAAGGGAAAGAGATAGAGAGTTAGAAACATTGATCAGCTGTCTCCTGCACACTCCCCACTGGGGATGTGGCAGCAACTAAGGTACATGCCCTTTGACCGGAATCGAACCTGGGACCTCCCAGTCCACAGGCTGAGCCACACCAGTCAGGGCTTAAACTATATTTTTACTTATATCAGAGAGGAAGGGAGATAGAAACATCAATGATGAGAGAGATTCACTGATTGGCTGCACACCCCTTCTGGGGATTGAGCCCACAACCCAGGCATATGCCCTTGACCGGAATCGAATCCAGGACCCTTGAGTCCACAGGCCAACACTCTATCCACTGAGCCAGACTAGTCAGGGCCCTTGGCTGATTCTTGCATGTGCCCTGTCTGGGGATGGAACTCACAACCTTGGCGAATCAGGACGATGCTCTAACCAACTGAGCTGCCCAGTCAGGGCTATAGGAAAGTTTAAACATGTTGCTATAGAACTAAAGGTAAAAACTAGAAAATCAAAAGCTGACTGCTAAAAAGTTGCCAATCAAGACAACTTAGTGACAAGACTTCGTAAACAAAGAGAAGAACTGTTTAGTAAAAACACACCTACTCCTTACTTAGATGGCAACTGTGGCAACTGAGGTTCACACTTGTAGCATTAAGATGCTACAAAAACTCCCATGGCTTTAAAGTTTAAATCCTTCCACAGACAACAGGAAAGGCTGCAAGAAGAGACAGATGTTCCTTAAAAAAAATACTCAGCTGCACATGTACCCAGTCTTACCTTGAGAAAAACATCAAATTAATTTCTACAAAACACCCAGTCAGTCAGTCAGTCAGTAATCCTCAAACCCAAAAACAAGGAAAAGCCTGATAAACCGTAATCGCTAAGAGGAGGCCAGAGGCCGTGGCAGCTCAATGAACAGGCAGCCTGGATGGTCCTGCCCAGGAGGGGCAGCAGGTGAAAGCGAAGGAAATCTGAGCAAGAGACAGACCAGGTTAGGAACAACATGCTACTGGCTACACAGAACATTGTACTTTTTCACTTCATGGAAGCAACAGGTGATAACTAGCTGAAGCCTTTACCAAACCCTCCCCTGGTTCCACAATGGCCTCTTCCAGGGACGAGCGAGAACCCTCTTCCTCACAGAGCAGCATCTTTCTTATGAGTCAAGCCTTTGCCTAAGCAACTTTCCCTTTTTACTAATACAACCACTCTCAAAGTTTTGGCCTCAGGACGCGCCCCCCGCCCCCTTTAAATATATTTTTACTGACTTCAGAGGAGGGAGAGACAGAAACATCTATAATGAGAATCATCGACAGGTTGCCTCCTGCAGCCTCCCCCCCACACACACCAGGGATTGAGCCCACAACTGAAGGGTACTGGGTTCAATTCTTGTAAAGAGCATATGCCATCATATATGTGCATCTTAGGGTCTTAACTGATTTCCCTGCAGCTGTGTTTGGATGTCCAGAGGGAAGCTGGGAGGGGAGATGAGAAGCTGAGTGACTTCTGGTATCTGTGAGGGAACCACTATGTATGTGCTGGCAGAACACCGCGTGGAATTCCTCAATCTGTCCTTTGACAGCTGTGACCTCTTAGGCAAGTCGCTTCCCTTCTCTCAGCACAGGCTCCTTACCTATAAAACTGTCATCCTTAGCTACAAAGATGAACACATCCCAGAAGCCAAATGTTCTTATTCCTACCTCGCGTCCTTCCCATGGGACCTCTATGTTCTAATACGCCAACTTCCACACCAACTTACCTTGGATCTAAATCAAACCCTAAACCCTGCCCCCTGCAAGGACCTTGATGAGCAATGACCTGTTACATAAGGAAAACATGTCTTTCTACAAATGAAGGTTGGGGCACCACACAGTCAGTGGTGAAAACACATTGGTGCAGAGGAGCCCAGAAGAACGGGCTGCCATCAGGTACCCCCTGCACAGACCTGATGCCAACCTCCCCCTGGGCAGGTTGGTGGCTCTTCTCCATTTGTCCAAAATGTCCCCTAATACTGGCCAAGAGCCTCTCTAGACGAGCAGCTGGGAACACCTGGAATCCCATGCCCAAAATTCTCTTTGTGGATCTCTCTCACCTCCATCCCCTCACCTCTGACCCACAAATGAAGATACCAGAATGCAAATCCTAGAAGATCCTGCTCTCCATCTCCTCCCTCCTGGAGATGGGGAGAGCCAGCAGGACGAGGTGGTACGATCTGGTTTAAATATTACCCAACGATGAGTTGGTACAACCACAGAAAATTGGGAGGATCTTGCCTTAAGACCTTGTAATTATGTGGTTTTGATAGGGATTTGTTCTTTGTTTCTGGAGTTATGAGATTAGAGTACAATGGTAATGGTTTGGTATCTTTTGTCTGGAGTATGTATGCCTTATAGGAATACACTTAATAAAAGCTCTAACCAAGTGTTCAGAGCCCTCGAGGTTTTAGACTTTAGTTCTCTGAACATTATGATTTGGTCAAGCTGGTGAGAGGGCAAGAATTCACACAGAAATGCTCAAGCTCTGCCTGCAGCCACACAAGAGAAAGCTCAGCTGCTACATGTTCACAACTCAGCTCCCACACTTAGATGTAAAACTTGACACACACACAAGGGGAAGAACATTTAATACATCTAGAGAGCAGTATTAAGTAAATTTCTAGATTCAAGATAAAAACAAACAAATAAACAAAACACTCTGGAAATAGAGTATACTAGTTATATGGGTCCGCCTAAGAGGCAATGCTATGAGGTCCAATAACAGCAGATTTATTTAACAAAACACTGAAGAATCCAGGTTTGTGTGATTACAGATGTTCTAATTAGCTTTTTTTGTTAAGTCTGCCTGATAGTAAAGAATAACAATCTAGCCTGTGAAATTTACCCCATCCCTTGCATCTTCACAAGTAAAATAATTGTAGAATATTTGAAACTCAATCTATTTACCCTCCTGTCAGACAAGTGGACTCCACAGCATCACACCCATCCCATACTAGAGGCAATTAAATAATTTTAAACACTTAACACAAAACTCACCAAACACAAACTTCTGTCTGTACACACACACTACACTAAATACACGTCACACACAAGAGCCTGCAACCTTTCTGAAGTAACTTATCACACTAATTTTTTAAGTACCAGGTACAGAAAAACTCCGCCTACACCAATAAAAATTATATTCTGAATATTCTAATTTCGATGCTGGATGGGCTTTTCACTTCTCAAGTTTCACTTTTTTAAAATCCCTTCACTACAGGAGAAAATGAGGGACATGTATTTGGCACTAACCCCTTCTCGCTCAGTCTGTCCCCATTCTCCTAGCAGTAAGCAAATACGTTTTGGGCTAAGCTCCTTGCAAGACATCAATTAATTAATCCGACAGCAGCCCTAGATCAATGTCAGATCTCCTTATACTTACTTCAGAGAAAACTAACTTTGTCCAAGGTCATGATAGAATTAGATTCAAGGTTCTATCCACTTACTTGTTTTTCAGATTTAGAAATAGTTACTCCTTCATTTGCGTAAGAGAAACTAACTTTTAAAAACACATAAAAATCCACTCTCTCCCCCTTTGATTAAAACTTTTTATACCAGCAAAATAGTACTTAAGTTTTACATCTGTTGTAAAATAACACATTACCAAGTGAAGTGAAATCAGCAAGTTCTAAAGAGCATTCGTCATGTGGTCATGTGGTCTTCCTTCCACCTGGCACGGTTACCGCCATCTTCCTCGGAGAAATGAAGGCATTCTCGTGGGGGAGATCACTTGGATCTTAGGGGAACTGACAGGAAATATTTCCCAGTGACCTGACTTTAAACAGTTCTTTGGTGTAGTAGGTGCTACCTACACGTTAGATAGCAAATCTGCTGAAAGTCAAACCACCATTTTCCACGGAAAACAACCTAACCACCTGACCCAAGTCATTGGGGGGATTTCATTTTATTTCCTGGCGACTCCTGACTCCCACCCAGCTCTGTTCCGCTGATAAAACCTGGTGAGTAGGAAACTGGACAAACGGCAGAATGGAGAATGCCCTCCCCCTTCCACCCCCAACACTGTGCCAAGAGGTGGTTCCCAAAAATGTGTAAAAAAGCAACAAAACCACTGACTAAAACTGAAATACAATCCTAACTGGACAAAGTGACCATCACTCACTGGAGACGGGAGCCCCATTCCTAACTGCCTGATCCCACTCATACCTCAGAGAAGACAAGTTAGGCCAAGGTGTTCTGGTCAACAGTCACTAGTTCCCTCTCAGCCCCACGCTGCCGTCTGCTTTGTCCTCTCCTACCCAGGAGCCCGGCTGAGGGCTCAATCCTCAGCCCTGATCTGGGCACATGCGGAAGGTAACCACTCAATGTCTCTCTCTCTCTCAGTCTCTCCCCCTTCTTTCCATTAAAAAAAAAAAAAAAAATCAATTCGGAAAAAAATATGTCCTCCAGTGAGGATTAACAACAAAATCAAGCAACCTGAAAATTAGGGAGAATGATAGGCTGGACTGAGAGTGAGGGAGCTCCATGTCACTAACACTTCCATTACCCGAAGACAGGATTTAGTTCCTATCCTTAGTTCCTATCCGTTCCACAGGGCGGAGCCAATATGCTCACTCAAAGACGCTGACTGTGCTAAAACACTTCAAAGTCTGTTTTACACTTTGGCTACAATGATGAAGGGATCAAATTAATGACCACAGGAAGTTAGAGTTGAAAAAATGTGCCATCTGGGGTTTAAATCCCGGACTTTTGGACACTGCCAAAGAAGGAATTTGTGAAATCTTGCCTACCTATGGCCCAATGTTTGAGGGCAAAGAAGAAAGTTATTGAAGCCATCAAATACATTCCCAGCCAACTTGGGAGATGCAATTAGTATTTACTGAGCAGTCACCTATGTCTGCCTGATAGTTGCATCCCTAAAGTCATCACCTCCCAGCACCAGAGTGACATGGCAAATGCAACACGTCCTTACAAGGACACCAAGTGCATCAAGAAAATGAGAATTTGTATTTTAAAGGCAACAAAACCAGGAGTCAGGTTCACTGGGAGTAAGAAGGCAGCAGCACAGGACACAGCCTTGTGGTCCTACGCAGCTGATGCAACTGGAAACAAAGGCCCATTTTCCTCCCTAAACTGTTACCTCCTTGAAGTCTTCGCTCCCTTTCATCCGTGTATCTTCCTAAATTCCCACGCATTTCTGTCAAGCAGAACCCCATGTTTTCAACAGGAAGGCCGTTCAGGCCCCTCACTCCCAGCCATCCACTGCCCACCTGCCACTGATGGAGGATCCAAAGAACAAAAGCAAACAAATCTTTAAATTCCTGCGACCTCCCAATGACAAACCGCCCGTTAACAGCCGTCCTGGTCCCCAAGCTCAGCGGGGACAGAAACCAACGGCAGAAACCGACATTATGTAACCCTCCTTCGCGTTACAGTTCCCACGAGATGAAGGGACACGAGTTTCCAACTGTTTCCACCTCCACGAGGCCGTTCCCAGAGGACGCCCCTCGGAGCTCATTCCTGGGAGATGCTCCCCGAGTCCCCGCCGAGCGCAACCCCCATCGGCCCTGGGCCCCGCCGGGGCCCAAGGAGCGCGGCCCGGGGCCGGGAGCGGGGCGTCCTGTCCACACAGGACGGTGCCCTTCGTGCCGCCCTCGCCCGTGGGAAGCCCCCGCCCCCGCGCACTCTGCAGGGACCGCCATGCACATCCGGGCCAACCCGGGACCGGAGCCCTGACCCAGCCGTCTTCTGGGGAAAAGCCCACAAAAGGCGCCAAGGAAGTCGGGCCCCGGTTCAGCAGCCTCGTCCCCAGAGCGACCGCGGCAGCTCCATCCCGGGCACGGGACTCCCGGTTCTGGGGACCGAGCGCTCTCGCTGCCCGCCGCCCGGGGGAACCCACGGGGCACGAGCACTACCTGCGGCCCCCTCCCCGTCCACCCGCCGGGCCCCTCCCCGCCCCGGCCCCGCGTCCGAGCCGCGCGCTCCCGTCCGAAGCTGGGCTGGAGCCAGGTCCGCGACGCCGTGTGCGGGTCCCTCGCGCTGGACGCGCCTCTCGGCTGCGCCCCGCTTCCCAGCCCCCCGCCCCCCGCGGGCCCGCAGTTTCCTGGGCGCGCAGGTCGGGTCCGACCTTAAACTCGAGACAAACTACAGCTCGGAGGTCGGCGCTCATGGGGGCGCCGCCGAGCCTCGGGGCTCTCGGTGGGGGACCCGACGGAAACCGCTCCCCGAGCGCAGGGGCCGCCGGAGGGAGTCGCTGCAACTGCGAAGGTCACGGCGGAGGGAGGCGCCCGGGAGGCCGGGGCTCCGGGCGGCGAGGGCGGAGGGGCCGGTCCCGGCGGAGCGAGCGAGGGAGGGGGCGGGGCGGGGGCGGCTCGGCGGCGGCGGTTACAGCCCGTCCGTCCCGCGGCCCCGGCCTCACGAGGCAGGCGGGTGGGGGAGGCGGGGGCTCCGCTTCGCGGACGTTGGGGCCGTTGGGACCGTTTCAAGGCGCCGCCTCCCCCGCCCCCGGCACGAGGGGGCGCCCCGGCCCCGGGCGGACAACAGGCCCGTCTCCAAAGGGGATCCCCCCGCCGCCCCGCCGCCCGCACTCGCGGGGCCGCTGCCGCCCGGTGCCCCGGAGCCGGCCGAGCGCGGCCCAGGTGCGGCCGCCGCCGCCACACAAAGGACCGGCCGCCGCCATATTGAAACTTTGCTGCGCGCACGGGACTCCCGGCCCCCGGCCTCCCGCACGGCCGCCCGCCCGCACGGCCGCCCGCCCGCACGGCCGCCCCGGCCCCGCTCCCCCCGGCCCCGGCCCGTACTCACCGGCGGCGGCCGCACCTTGCAGATGCCCGTCTGCTCGGCGATGGGCCGGATCTTGTGGATGAAGGCGAACGGGTCGGCGAACTCCTCCCAGCTGGGCTCGAACACCGGGCACTCGGGCGGCGGCAGGAACTCGCCCAGCGGCCCGGGGCCCCCGAGCGGCGGCGCGGGGCGCGGGCAGGAGGGCGGCGCGGCGGGCGGCTCCATAGCCGCGGCTCGGGGGGCGCGGGGCGAGGACGGGCCCGGGGTCCGGGGCTGAGGGAGGGGACGGCAGCCGGGCTGCTGAGCCTCCGCGGGCCTCGGCCTTCCTCCTCCTCCTCCTCCTCCTCCTCCTCCTCCTCCTCCTCCCCCCCCCAGCCCCGGCGGACGGCGGCACCGCGTCTACGCAGCCACGCTGTGCTCCTCCGCGCGCGGCAGGAAAAGGAGTCCCGCCCCGCCCCCCCCGTCGCCTCAGGGAGGCCGGACCCCGCCTCCACGGACCCTCCCCGCGCGCCGGGGCGCTTCCCCCCGCTCCACCCGCGGCTCCTGGCTGCTCCCGGGGCGGCGCGCGCGGTGCTACGTGCCGCGGGAGAGGCGCACCTCGAGGGACCCCAGGGGCACAGGCACCAGCTCCCCGTGGTGACCCCGAGCTCCACGCAGCCGCCCAGAGGCCGGGCCCCTTATGCCCATTTCACGGAGGAGGACGGCGAGGCACGGGGTGCGGAGGCCGGGGGTGCAGCCTCTGCCTAGGGAGGGCGGCGGTGTGCGGGGGCCACGAGAGGGTGAGCGGCTCAGGGGAGGAGCAGGACGAGAAACACTCACGGACCGGGCAGCGCCTCGGGGACGTGGACGTGGCGGTCAGCTGGGGGGGACGGAGGCCTCGGGATGGGCTCGGGAGCCCGGGTGCAGGCGTTGGGTTGGATGAGTGGGGTCCCCCCTGGACGTGGTGACTGGGAGAGACCCCGCGGGCCCGAGGAGAGGCGAGAGATGGGGGTGCCCGCCCGCGGGTCCCAGCGCGTCCGCCGCAATGAGTGGCCTGACGCCCTGCGGTGGGGAGGCCGGCCCTGCACCAGCCCGTTCGCTTATCGAGCTCCACAGCCGCCCGTGGGGCGGGGACTGCCGTCCCTTGTGCACCGCGGGCCGGGCGCACGGCTTAACTTTAGGCCATGAACTCGTGAGGCGCTTTTGTGGTGGGATTGGAGGGGGGGTGGGGAGTACGTAGGGTCCTGCCCCGGAAAAGGGGAGAAAACTCCAAAGATGAGACTTAACGCCAAGACCAGCCACCCCCTGGGGAAGGCCTGCTCCCTGGGGCCTCACAGGAGGGGTCCAGAGGCCCGGCCCCGCTGCCTCGAGGGGGAGGAGGCCGCCTCCTCAATGCACTTTCCAGAAGGACGTGGCCCCCGGAGTTGAGGGTCCTCGGAGGCCGCCTCCCCGCCCCCGGGACCCCGGGCTGCAGCCCACGGTGGACGCAGGTGGACAGAGGCGTTTGGTGCAAAAAGGTCCTCACTGTGCTGAGTCCGTGACACTTTTTCGTAATAAAACGGGGAGGAGAACCGTCCTGTGGCCTTTGTCCCGCGGGCTGAGCCACTGAGGGTCTCGGCGCTGAGTTCTTGCCCCGGCTGCCCTGGGGGGGGGTGTCACCCTGGACACGGCGCCCTCGGACTCAAGGGCGTCGCTCCGAGAGCTGCCGACGCGGAACGGCGCCCCTCGAACCCCGGCCCGGCCCAGGTGCGCCCCGTTTCCGCGGGGCCCCCGCGAAGAGACGGCGGGGTTCCCAGGTGAGGCGGCCGCCGTGACGTCAGGGCGGCGCCCCCGCCTTTATGATGCGTGTTTACATGGCGGAGGGATCCTCCAGCTGGCGCCGCCGCCGGACCTTCTTTCTTTAAAGAGCCCGGCCGCGCGCGCCCATTGGTCGCGGGGACCCCGGGGGCGGAGCCCGGCCGCATTGTCTGGTCGGGGCCGCGGGGCACCCCGGAGGCCGGACCGGTCGCCCCGGACGGCGGGCCCTGCTCAGGGGCCGCGGGACTCGGGACGCGAGGCCTGGACGGTCAGGCCCGGGCTCCCGTGAGCTAGCGGGGCCGGAGGCCCAGGCGGAGCCCCCCGCGCAGTGCCACGTCCCCAGGAGGCGCCGCCCCGCCCCCTGCCCGGCCCCCTCCGGTGGGCGCCCCCGGTTCCTTTCGGGCCCCAGGTTTGGGGGCGACGAAGCAGCTTCCCCCAAGCCCAGCCCCCAAACACCGCCGGGGACGGGGGCGGACCCTGCTCCCCGCGGGCGGGGCGGGGCGGGGCGGGGCGCTCGCACAGCACGTAGCGCACGTGTGGGGTGCTCGCCCCCCGCCCCCGCCGCAGCCCCCGCCCTGCTTTCCGGGGCGCTCTTCCGCCCGGGGCCTCGGGCCTGCGGCTCTTCTGCCTCTCCCTCCGGGGGGCCCTGCTCCCTCTCCCTCTGCCGTCCCCCCGGCCCCAGCCTGGGCGTCTCCGCTCCCCTCCAGTTCAGTGCGGGCACCTCGCCACCGCTGAGCCCGCGATGCCCGACGCTGACGGCCGTCCGGGTGGAGACCACAGGCCTTATGACCTGACGATGCGCTGCGGCCTCCGGCCTCCGGCTTTGTCCCTTGTGTCCCCTGGACATCTCGTTCCTCGTCAGGGCACTGTTTCCTGGATGCTTGCCTTCCCCCCACCCCCGACGCCCTCGCTGCCCCTGCCTCCCCTCCCCCCGGATCTTAGCTGCTGGCTGGGGGAGGGGAGTGGGCTCCAGCCTGGCGCCCAGCACCCGCGGAGGCTACACAGACACGTGTTGGGGGGAGGTGGCCGTGAGCGTCCGCGGCTCCCGATGGCTGGGGATGGAGTAGGGGCTTCCAGGTGGAGAGATGACACAGTTGGTCAGCACGTGGGGATCAGGGGCACCCCATTGCCTGGCCCCGTTCATTACCCTGGAACCAGCCACCTCTTTTCTGAGGGGCCGGTCTTCTGCATTTGGCCCCTGTGCCCCCAGTTCGGTCCCCAGCCATGGGGACCCCTTGCCCCTTGCTGACCTGCTCCTACCATGATGGCCTCATTTCTGAGCTTCTGTCCCTGGGAAGCTGGGTCCAGAGAAGGCACCTACTCACTAAGTCCCTCCTCCTTCTCACCATCCCTTCCTCTCTCTCTCTCCTCTCCCTCCTCCTCCCCAGGCCTGCCACCCTTACTGGCTACCTCAGCTCAGGGGACCCAAGGTCCAGGGCCTCCGTGTTCCTGGCTGTGGGCCACCTCCCTGGAGCCTCCCACAGGCACTGGCAGGTGGGAGGTTCCCGTGGGCTCTGCCAGGGGTGGGGTGGGGCAGCTACCCTACACCACAGCTGTAGGTGTTGCCTCTTATTCAGGTTGGGCCACTTTGCAGGTCCCAGACTTCCAACCTGTTCCCTGGTCCTCCTGCCACCACCACCCCTACCCACCTGGTCTCTGGACTGAGGGTCCCTCTCAGGGTGGGCCCCGGCTTTGAGGGTTTGGAATTCTCTGTCAGACTTCCCTCTACAAACTATGTCAGGACTTCAGGCAGCACTGGGAGTCTGCCAAGCTCATGTGAAACATACAGTGTTCAACCAAACGGTGTTGTGTCCTCAGCTACAGAGTACAGGGTCTGACACCTGACATCCTAAAGCTAATTCCCTTCTTCTGGCAGGTAGGGGTGGCATGAGCACCTGGAAAAGCCGTGCTATCAGGAGTAAGACAGGCCCGTGACTGGGAGTAATTTGTCCTCTAAGTGCACGTCAACCCTGTGAAGGGGCATCGTCACCATTTTTCAGATGGAGAAACTGAGGCTCAGAAAGGTTAGTTAGCCAAAGTGACACAGGTCATGACAGAGCTGGGCTGGATGGTGATCCCGCAGCCTCTGGCCTTCCCCAAACACCAAGCCCACGTCTGTGACTGAGGAAAGGGACGTAGCAACCGGTCTCCAACCGCCACCGGCTTACCCCTCCTATCAACGTGTGTCCGAGCTCCACAAAGCGGCTTCACACTGTTCTGTGTGTGGTCTCCAGCACAAACAGCTTCACAAAATAATACTTGCCCTTCTCTAGCCCGGCCAGCGTGGCTCAGGGGCTGAGCACTGACCTACGAACCAGGACGTCAGGGTTCGATTCCCAGTCAGGGCACAGGCCCAGGTTGTGGGCTCCATCCCCAGTGCAGGGGTGTGCAGGAGGCAGCCGGTCTGTGACTCTCATCATTGACGTTTCTCTCTCTCCCTCCCTCCCTGAAATCAATAAAATATATTTTAAAATAATGACAACAATACTTGCCCTTTTCAGTGATGCTGGCTAAGACCCATGAAGTTGGCTTTGTAACCTACTAACCACAGGTGACCCTCGTTTGGCAAAAGGCTCCTCTGAAGTCAGTTTTTCCTGCTCAGGTTGGGGTCAGGCCTGGAGATGAGACCAGCCTGGAGTTAACAGTTCATGTGGATGTGTGTACATGTATGTGTGAGATGATGTGCACACACATCCACGCACTGAATGTGCACACACATGCACACAGACACTCTCATATTCAATACAGACCGTCCTTAAAGCCACAGGCTGGGTCAGATCACCAAGGAGGGCCTGAAGGAGGAGGAGAGCCCTGAGCGGCAGGCTCAGCTGGGACGAGGTTGAGCCAGGGAGAAGCTGAGGAGGACTGGCAGTGTGAAGACAGTGTTCTGAGGGGGAGGCAGAAGGCGACTGCGTCAGAGTTGCAAGAGGTTGGTAAGATGAGGACCGATTGATAAAGGCTACACTTTCAAGGAGTTTGCCGGGGAGGGTTGTAGAGAAATGGGACAAAAGTTGGAGAGAACATGAATTCTGGGAGGGATGGAGAGATGAGGGTGAGTGCAGGGATGAGGAGTGAGAGGTGATGGGGTGGGAATCGGGCACCTCCCCCTGTGGGACCAGAGGGCGTGGTGCAGGGGATTCGGGGTCCTCAGTGCTCCATGTCTTTTCCCTGAAGAGATGCTGGTGCTGCCTCTCCAGACGCATCACAGTGCACGTGCCAGTCCCTGAGCGGGCACTGCCCCAGGAGAGCCCTGTCCGTGTGCTCCTGTGATGCCAGGCAGAGGGGCAGCACCCAGGGGTAACATCACAGAGGCAGCCTCGTTCAAGGGTGGAGTCCTGAGGGTGCCTCCGGGTGCTTGGCCAGCTCCCCCCCCCAACACACACACACACACACACACACACACTGTTAGAGGCTACAGTGGGTCCTGGACACCCACATCCTCACCTCTTGCAGATGCCTATGGGGGTCAAAGGGCTGGACGCTGGTGCCCCAGAGTGACAGGTAAAGGACACGGGGACAGAACCACTGCGTGGATGCCTCTAGCTGTAACAGGAGAGCCTTCTCGAGCAGTATATACACCCCCTCCATGCTCTTTTATTCTAGAGCAGAGCAGCCTGTTTTTAAAAAAATATTTTTATTGATTTCAAAGAAGGAGAAGGAGAGATAGAAACATCAATGATGAGAATCATGGATCAGCTGCCTCCTGCACGCCCCCAACTGGGGATCAAGCCCACAACCTGAGCATGTGCCCTAGACCTGAATCAAACCTGGGACCCCTCAGTCTGCAGGCCCATCTAGGGCCAGCCTGTTACTTTCATGTGAAGTGGTTTGTATCTGAATCACCTCTGACAAAAAGTCCTGGTAAGAGAAGCCCCACTACTCCTATAAGTAGTTTAATAGATCCTATCACATGGGCCTGGGCAGTGTGGCTCAGTGATTGAGTGTGGACCTATCTATGAACCAGGAGGTCAGGGTTCGATTCCCAGTTATATGCCCAGGTTGTGGGCTCGATCCCCAGTGTGGGGTATGCAGGAGGCAGCCGATCCATGATTCTCTCATCATTGATGTTTCTCTCCCCCCCCTTCTTTCCTCTCTGAAATTAATATAAAAAAACTAATATATATATATATTTTTAAAGCTAAATGGTTAAGGGGGAGGAGCCTGTTAACCTCCACTGAAATACTGACCTGGCAGGGTTCCATGAAAATGGGGAGATTAGAGAATGTTGTGGCCTCAGGAACGTAGAGATCACTGACTTCGATTTCTTTTGTGTCCCTGGTAAGAATTAAGAGCTGGTGACAAGCATATTAAAGGCTTTCCTCTGATCATGTAGAAACAGAGAAAAACATTCTCTCCAGAGAAATGCCACAGAGGAGGAAAGCGCACGCGGGCATCTGAGGCCGAGCCAGGCAAATCCCAGCAGCCCCCAGTTCCATGACCCTGTTCTAGTCAAGGCTTGTGACTAGGGTTCCAGGTTGGGGGGAACCAAGGGTCTCCTTGATTAAAGAGCAAAGAGAGGCACCCAAGTTGCTTAGCACTTAGCAGCTCTTCACGTTCCGCTATCATATTCAATAGTTTCACTTTTGTTAGGAAAAGCAGGGTGGGCTGGCGAACATCTGTTTTCTAAGATAAACAGGCTCCTCCCCGAAGAGGCCACCATGCATGTGAGTGTGCAGCTGGCACTCACCGTCTGAGAGGGAAAACATTGGTAAAGTGGAAGCTTTTGGTAAAGAGAAGTCAGCAGAGGTCCCAACACAGCAGCCTCCCCGCTGGAGGGGTGAGCACGGCTACGTCCCGTGAGGTCCCCGGCACAGGTGAGAAGACGGGCTTGGGCCCTGGCCAGTTTGTCTCAAGACAGAGCATTGGCCTGCGGACCGAAGGGTCCCAGGTTCGTTTCCGGTCAAGGGCTCAGACCTCGGTTGCAGGCTTGATCCCTGGCCCTGGTCCGGGTGCTTGCAGGAGGCAACCAATCAATGTGTCTCTCTCACATCAATGTTTCTTTCTGTCTTTCCCTCTCTCTTCCACACTCCCTAAACATCAAAGGAAAAATATCCTCGAGGGAGGATTAAAAAAAATTTTAAACAAAAAAGGAAAGTCTGGCTTGGGCAATAATTGACGATGAAGCAGAGGGTCCAGCTGGTGCGGCTCAGTGGTTGAGCTTCTACCTATGAACCAGGAGGTCAGGGTTCAATTCCCGGTCAAGGTCACATGCCCAGGTTGTGAGCTTGACTTGCAGTGGGGGGCCTCAGGAGGCAGCCGGTCCATGATTCTCTCTCATCATGGATGTATCTATCGCTTCCTCCCTCTGCCTTCTCCTCTGAAATCAGTAAAAACGTATTTTAAAAATAAAAAGAAGAGGAAGAATAGGGTCTGGAGAGTTTAGGGACAAGGCCCTCGGGGGGTAAGGGACAGCTGTAGGTGTGGACGGGAAGGGCCATCCCCAGGGTACATGTCCACCTTTGGCTGCAGGAGCCGATCCTAGCACCGACACCATGCGGTGTTCCTTCAGACACTGCCTCCTGATCTCCGTGGCTGTGGGATTCCTGTGGCTCTTCCGCACTTTGCAAATCCCCAGGGACATGGACGAAGCTCAAAATGTAAAGGCCAAGTTGCTCTCAGAGGGAACCGAGGGTATGGGGGGTGGTGGTGATGGACAGACAGATTCTCAAAGTACCTGTTCCTGACCACCTGAGAGCAGGAAGCTCCAAAGGGGGTGGGTGTGGACTGTGCCCCATTGGGCCATAAAAAAGCTGCATCTCCCCCTTCCAGCCCCTCCCCCCATGGACTGAGGATAGAAAGGCAGCAAACACTGCTGGAGCCCTGACAATACACTGGGCTCACTGGGGAGGGGAACCCACTCCCCCCGCCCCCTATAGAGAAGCTCTGGGCGGCCGCCAGAACTAAACCTCTTTTTTTTCCTGAAAAAAGGCCCACGTTTTGCCTTTGTGGATGCCCCAGGACAGTCACAGCAGAAGGAAGGCCCTGAGACCACTGGCAGACTGGCAGACCCTCACTTCCAAATACATGAAAAGGACCCAGCAGAGAAGGAAGAGTGAGTCCCAGGGAGGGGAGCCCGGTCCCAGGGAGGCAGGGCGTCCCGAGGGAGGAGAGAGGGAGGAGAGAGGAAATGCAGCACTTTGCCCTGGAACATCTGGATCTGGCCTTTTCTCCCCACCAAGCACCTATATGACAGACACAGCTACTTGCTCTAGGGAAGAGGAATCAGGGGATTAGAAAACTCGGGACCAGAACAGGCCTTAGAGTCACAGGGTCCCATCCCCTCCGGCTTGTGGATCAGGAACAAGGCTGGGGGTGAAGGGACTTGCTCAAGGTCACACCATCAGTGGCAGGAAACCTTGGGGGGAACCTCAGGGTCCTGACTTGTAGGAGGAAGTGCTTTTCTAATGCATCTCCTTCAAAGGAGAGCTTTGGGGGGACGACTGGACACACAAAGAGCTGATAGTTCCTGAGTTCCTGAGCGCGAGGACCGAGCACAATAAAACTGCCCAGAGAAGCCTCAGAGAAACCCAGGGGACTCAGCACTACACAGCTCAGCGCTGCGCAAACCGAATGCACACCGAGGCACCTGGTGATGTCAGTCAGTCAGGCTCTGTTTAAGTCCAGGTCGGGCAGGGCCCACGTCTGCATTTCCGGAAGCTTCCAGGCGAGGCTGGTGTTGCTGGACTGAAGACCACATTTTGGTAGCAAGGACTTGAACATCCTCCACCAAAAGAGAGAATCCATGGAAAATGGGAGGGGGGCCGGCTGGCGTGGTTCAGGGGTTGAGCATTGATCCAGGAACCAAGAGGTCACCCATTCATTCCCCAGGGCACATGCCTGGGTTTCGGGTTCGATCCCCAGTGTAGGGTGTGCAGGAAGTTGCCAATCAATGGTTCTCTCTCATCATTGGTGTTTCTATCTCTCTTCCTCTCCCTTCCTCTCTGACATTAATAAAAATATATTTAATAATTAAAAAAAAGGAAATAGGAGGGGGGGAAAGGAAGAGAAGAGCCCCAAAGAACTTCCCACCCCACCCCCTTGATGACGCCCCCATGCACGCCGACAGCTGTCCCTGTCTTACTCCTCTAGCGTGGCTGACGGTGGGCATCTCCTTGGTGCCAGGGCGGGACCCCAATGGCCTCCTGTACACACTGGTCTCCCTGTTCCGCGCCTCCTCCAAGGCTGAGCAGAAACACCTCACAGTGCTGGTCCACCTGGCGGACTCTGACTTCACGTGGCTCCGGGAGACTGTCGTCCAGATTTCCAGCCTCTTCAGCACCCAGATCCTGGCGGGGCGGCTGGTGCTGCTCCACGCTCCCCTGGACGCCTACTCCACAGAGGGTCCGGTTGGGGACCAGGAGGCCCACTGTGGGGACGCCTCCTCCAAGCAGAACATGGACCACGCCTTCCTAGTGAGCTTCGCCGCCCAGCTCTCTGACTACTTCCTCTTGCTGAGGGACAACACCTTCTGTGCCCCCAGCTTCCTCACCCACATTCGTCGGAAGGTGTGGGCCATGCGCGCCCACCCGTGGGTGCTGCTGGAGTTCTCGAACTGGGGCTCTCTGGGCAAGCTGCTCCATGGTGGCGACCTCCCCCGGCTGGCCCGCTTCCTCCTCCTCTTCCACAAGGACCAGCCCCTTGACAGGCTGATCCCGCGTTTCAGCATCCTCCTGGCCCAGAGGCCCACTCTCTGCAGGCCCTTCCTCTTCTACCTCCGGGTCCCCTACTACAGTGCCAACCAGGATCACAAAGCCAGGGCCGCTCAGAGCTGGGGCCCCCACGCTCCCCACAACCCGCCGGGAGCCGTGTTCACGGACATGAAGGTCTTTGATGTCCACTTCCCCTGGGAGGCCTACACCCTGGATGAGTCTTTCTTTTGGACCCACAATGTCAGCGCCGGGAGTCACCTGACGGTCATTCTGAACCGTCCCGCGAACCTGAGCCGAGTGCAGGTGCTGACGGGCACCATTGTGGAGGGAAAGCACGCCCTGCAGAGGGGGCAGATGGAGCTGGGCCACAGCCCCGAGGGGGTGCCCCAGTTTTGCACCAGCTATGTCCTGCTGGGTCAGCTCCTGGAGGGGCAGCTGGATCAGGAGGTGCTGCCGACACTCGTGGGGGCCCACGTGAGCTGCGTGAAGCTAGTGGTGAACGCCGACCAGGCGGGCGGGCTCATGGTCAGGCACATCTACCTCTGGGAGGAGAGCACCAGGGCCACCAACACGACTCAGGGGTAAAGATAAATCAGTAAAGGTTGCGAATAGTTAAAGCCTGGAAGCCGTTTCATTCCAGCCCCTCTGAGTGGCGGGAGGAGGGAAGAGGGTCAGAGGAAGATGGCTCCATCATGCGTCTTGTACCACAGAGACGTCAGGAGGCCTGTCCCTTCCCTTGTTCCCAGACGAGTGACTCATACAGTCTGTTTTTCTTTTTCTTTTTTTAAAAATATTTTTTATTGACTTCAGAGAGGAAGGGAGAGGGAGAGAGAGAGAGAGACCAAACATCAATGATGAGAGCATCATGGATCGGCTGCCTCCTACATGCCCCACACTGGGGATCGAGCCCGCAACCTGGGCCTGTGCTCCGATCGGGAATCAACCATGACCTCCTGGTTCTTGGGTCACGGCTCAACCACTGAGCTATGCTGGCCGGGCTTATTTTTCAAACTTTTACTGAATCTCCCCTGCGTGGAGAGTGAGGGTGAGGGCCTCAGTGCACACTTGTCTCCTGCTGGCCTCTGTGTGGGGAGCAAGCGCCCTCTGTGGACAGGATAGTTGAGGTTCAGGGGTGAGCCCACTGCCGGTCCCACTCTTTCCACCCTTCACTGCCCAGGGCTGCTCCCACCTGGCACAGTGGGGAGGGGTTGATGGGGGTAGAAGAGTGGTGAGGGGGGACTTCTAGAGGAGTGCACACTCTGCCCACCTCCCTCCTGAGCTCGTCCCTCCTACCCAGGAGCTTCAGGGGACCCAGGCAGGTGAGATGCTTGGCCCCTCCCCTGGCAGGTGGAGAAGGTTGGATTCCGCCCCCCCCTCCCAGGCCTGGGGGAAGCGTCATCCTCTGCATGTGGGTGGCAGAGGCAGGCCCAGCTCAAGGCCGAGGCCAGAATTCCTGTCCCTGGGAAGGGAGACCGAGCCTTATGGTGCAGGTCAGGTGGCAGGGACACAGGTTCACTGACATTCATCACCATCCCTGGAGCACTGACTCCTGAACCTGAGGTCCCGGGCAGTCACCACCGCTCTGTCCACAGCCGGGTACCACAGCTCCTGCTTCCTGCCTCCCATGCAAGTCCCTCAGCCAGCTCAGGACACGCATGTGCATGGGGCCAGCTCCGTGTGCCAGGGACACACACACACACACACACACACACACACACACACACACACTTGTCTAACTCATCAGCAGGACCTCTTGTCGGGTCAGGATGTTCCTGTTCCATAGTTGGTACCCGTTTCCACTGCTGGGCTCTCAGCCTTGGCCCAGCATGAGATCAGCCTGGGTCTGAGACATTCTACCTAGCCCTCGACCTCTTCTGGTCAGCTGCTGTCCACCCGCTGAGACCGTCCGGGGTACTGACTTTATTCACGTTTCTACTCCCATGTGTCACACTGTATTCCGAAGGTTCCCATATCTTCCTGTCCTCGCTGTTTCTTCTCTTCCAGGCTCCAGTGGGGGGTTCCCTGTCCCCCTGGGTCTGGGAACCCTAGGCAGTGGCCCTTGGAGGGCCAAGGGCCCTAGTGTTGGAGGTGGGGGGTGCTGCCCGATGGACCTGCCTTTCCTAGACTCACTGAGCCCTCAGAAGAGCCTGGTGGGTTCTCTCTCCCCTGAAATGCTGCTTCTTAGAAGACTGAAATGCTTGAATAACATCTAATCCTTGTTTCCCATTCATGTGAATGAAGAAAAGATGAATTCTTCTATGGTAAGTAAAAGATAGGAGCAAGGGATTCCTACTACCCACCTGTCACTGCTGGGTTTTATGAGTCCTGAGCACAAAAGCAACCGCCCCACCTACTCTGTCCTCCTCTGTAGTGCTGAGACTGAAAAACCTCTGCTCCACAGCTGCTAGAAGGTTCTGGCACCATGAGGGAG
The DNA here is from genome assembly GCA_004026665.1 of Murina feae. NCBI lineage: Eukaryota > Metazoa > Chordata > Mammalia > Chiroptera > Vespertilionidae > Murina > Murina feae. The sequence goes on from PVJC01000555.1 coordinate 109,434, forward strand.
GGACAAAGGCAGAGGTAGTAATCACGAAGCTTCAGCCGGAGCTAGGGTGGGAGGGGAGGGCTGAGCTGCACAGACTGGGAGGGCTGACCTACAGAGACATGACCAGCCTGTGGGAAGGGGTCATGGACGTGACCTGCTGGTGGGGAGGGGTTGTAAACGTGACCTTGGGCTTGGGGATGACCTTGGGCTTCCTACTTGGGCCACGTGGCGTCTGTCTGGTGCCTGTAGAATGGTGAGCAGCATCCCTGCTCTCCACTTTTTTCTGGTTTAGGGTCCTGAGAGAAGGTCATGGCAGTGGAGATTATGCAAATGAAGTTTATGCAAATGAATATCCGTTTGTCCCGCCTCTGGAGCCTGCGGCCCTGGGTGGCATGTCTGGGAAAACAGGAAGGAGCAGGTCAGCTCCTAGTTTCTGGGCAAAGAGACCAGTGGAGCCGGCCCTACACGCCCATCCTTGAATGTGTGCCGAGAGGTTTTCCTAACTGCCTTCCCTTCCGACTGAACCCCAACTCCACCTCTAACCCGAGGCCGAGAGTCAGCCAGGAACAGCTTTGCAGACACAGAGTCTAATGTAGGAAGTCAACAGCCATGACTTGGCTTTGGAGGAATGGAGACAAAGAGCTGACGACGCAGGCCGGGGGCCTTGTCTCTTGGGACTATGAGGACTGAGGGAACAGGGGGAACCCAGGAGCAGCAACGATGGAGGGAGATCAGACACCAGAGAGAGACCACGGCTTCTGTTAAGCGGAGGCAGCTCCTCAGCAGGGGTCCTGTCCGTGGCCTGGACCCTCACATCCCATCCTCTCAGCAAGCCCTTCCCAGGGACCCCTCAAGCAGGACCCACCGATGATGCTAATTCATGAATTAACCCAGGTTAATGCTGACAACTAGACCCCCAGTGGCATTTCCAGGCAGCCTGGTGCTTAAAAAGAACAGATGCCCGGCCAGTGTGGCTCAGTGGTTGAGCGTCAACCTATGAACCAAGAGGCCATGGTTTGATTCCCGGTCAGGGCACATACCAGTGACTGACACCCAGACCTCTAAGAACATGTGTGGCCAGACCCTACGATAGTTCCTTTCTCGTTGGGGACCCCTTTGAGAATAAGAAGTATAGACCTTCGCCTAAAGTCTCACAAGGATCTTTAGAAGTTATTTCAGGTGTTCATAGCTCCAGACTAAATGCCCTTGTCCTTCAGAATCCTGGCTTGGGGAGCCTGGGACTATAAGGCCTGGGTTGGTCCCTGAATGGGAAGCCGGACCTTGAAGGACTGGCCTGTGGCTTCAGCCTCTACTGCCCTCTGCTGGCTGCCAAGAGAGAGGACAGGCAAAATGCGGGTTGCTCCCTGACACTGAAATTGAGTAGTTTCTGTCTGGAATGCTCCGGGCAGGCACCCTTTCAGTGGCTTTCACCAGAACCTCTACAAGGTGTGCATACTTGGCTGTTAAAACTTTCCACTGAATTCTTAATTTTAGTTATTGGATTAAAACATTTCTTTTTGTTTAATCCTCACTCGATGTTTTTCCATTGGTTTTTAGAGAGTGGGGGTAGGGGGCACAGAGAAACATGGATGTGAGAGAGACCCATTGACTGGTTGCCTGCCACACAAGCCCCGACCAGGGTTGGGAATCCAGCTTCCATCCGAGGACCATGCACTTGACTGGAATCGAACCTGGGACCCTTCAGTCCGCAGGCTATGCACTGAGCCACACCAGCTAGGGCTGATGCCTTCTGATTTAAACAGGATTCTGGCCCTGGCCGGTTTGGCTCGGTGGATAGAGCGTCAGCCTTCGGACTGAAGGGTCCCGGGTTTGATTCCGGTCAAGGGCATGTACCTTGGTTGCGGGCACATCCCCACTAGGTGTGCAGGAGGCAGCTGATCAATGTTTCTCTCTCATCGATGTTTCTAACTCTCTATCCTCCCTTCCTCTCTGTAAAAAAATCAATAAAATATATTTTAAAAAAACAAAAAACAGGATTCTGTCCAGCCCTTCTAGCAGCCACCAGTGGGGACGGTCAGTCCAAGTGACCCGTCCGTGCTTCTCAGCAGAAGTCCTTGTTAGTTATGTCCTTGACTGACATCAAGCCACCTTCTGCACAGCATAGCAGCAAATATGTAAAATGTCAGCACACCACTGTCCAGCTTTGATTCTGTGTTGAAAAGGATTTTGTAGAAACTGAGTCTTTAGGAAAACCAACCTTTCCCTCACAGGAAGTCAGCTTTCTATCCTCAAAACAGTGAGTTCAAGTTCTCTGCCTGCCCTTATTGTGTGAGGGAGACCATGAGATGACATTCTCATTGTGTCACAGACACTACATGCTTAACCAGTGTGTAGACAGACCTCAAGGTAAGTCTTAAGTTTCAGCTCTCCTCTGCTGTTTAAAACTACATATTCTTCCCAAGACAGACATTCAGGAGTACCATTTCCATTGTTTAAATGCCTTTATTTTTTTCAAATCAAACTGAAAAGGCAGGATAACCACCTGATATTTTTGGCTATTGGGCAACAGTGTTTGGCAATTCTCAAAAAAAAAAAAAAAAAAAAGAAAGAAAGAAAGAAAGAAAGAAAGACAAATCACTACTAAGTACATAAAAACTTCATTAGAAATAACAAATGCAAATCAAAATGAGACTACTGTTTTTATTAAAGTGGCAAATATATCTTTTTGAGAGAGAAACATCTATTTGTTGTTCCACATATTGGTACATTCACTGGTTGATTCCTGCATATATATACCCTGACTGGAGGTTGAACCCGCAACCTTGGCGTATCTGGGCGGCACACTAACCAACTGAGTTACGTGGCCAGGGCCAAGTATCCTTTTAATGACAATACATGCCTCGTGTTAGAACAGTTCAGCAACGCGAGCCTGTCTTACACTGGAGGGTAAATAGCACAGCCAATTCTGAGGCATGTGCACTGCACACCCTGCAATCCCACTTTTTACCCCGAGAGAACAATTAGGAATGTGCATATAGGTTTAGCTACCATCTAACAGGGATTGTTTAAATAAATACAGAAATACAATGGCATACTAAAAACAAGGGTACACTGGGGATATCCACACGCAAGAGAAGTTGGTGTGTTGTTAAATGGACAGAGCAAGTTATAACAGAGTACAGTATGGGCTCATATTTGCTTTAAAAGACATCCATGCACACATATGTGTAGAAAACACCAAGATGGACATACACAGCATTACCATTGGCAATCTGTGGATGGTGGAAATACAAGTGATTAAAAAATGTTTATGCCCATTTCTGTATTTACCTGCAATGAATGGGCACTATTTCTGTGATTAAAAAAGGAAAGTCGAAGCCTAGTTGTAGAAAATGCTTTGCCTGGGCCTGGCTGTGCTAGGGGGGGCTACTCGCCCACAGAGCCATCTCCTTAGTTTTGCCCCTTCCAACCTGAGCGGAGAATTCCCAGTTGTCTTTCTGTAAATGCCATGATCATGGACACTAGACCCCTGGTCTAGAAAACGGTTCTCTCATTTCTCCTGGAGTGCACGGGGGCTCTGGCTGAGGAGGAGGAAGTAGGCCAGTTGCAAACCATGCCCAAGGCCCACCCGTGACTGAGGGAGCCCTTAGAATAAGCCCTGGTGGAAAGGGGACAAACGGACTGCAGGGAGGCGGTCTCGAGTTAGCCCTCATGCAATGCCATGTCTCCTGGGTCTGAGGTGGGTGATGGGGAGGAACCGGGACCTGGCTGCAGAGTCCTGCTGAGGTGAGTCATTCCAGAAGAGAAACAACAGAACCACTGAAGTCCTAGTGGAAGGAGAAATACTTGGCTAAAATCACACAGTTAGAGCAACCTCCCAGCTGTAGCAACAGAGGCCTCTGGATGGAAGGTTTGTATTGGGGGGTCGGTGTAGGGATTCCTAATGAACCAGGCCCAGCAGGTTCAGTAAATGACTTCATCCATTAAGGAAGTCTTTCTTGAGAACAAAGGAAGCATTAACTTGTCAAGAAAAGACAAACCTACAGACTCCTGTGCAATATGGCAAAGGCCTATTCCTCTGAGACCCATCCTCTTCTGGGGTCTTAGATCCTGGGAAAACTCCTAAGGTGGCTCCTGATGGGGCTGAAAGTCTGATTCTCAACGAAAAGGCTGTAAACCTCATCAGGCTTTACAGGGAAGATGGGCCACATTCATCTTCACCACGAAAGGCTTCTATCAACCTAGAGGTGTCCCCACACCTGCATAGAGGTGCACCTGCAGTGTTTCTGACCAGGAGTTTAAATACTAAAGCTTGTGAAGGTTATACTTTAAAAACAATAAATGCTTGTAAAGGTAGCCACACAACAAAGTCACTCTCAGACATCTGTGTGCCTTCTTGAATGAGGAAAAAGGTGAAGCCTCCACTATCAGCACATGAACATGGCTGAAAGGTAGGTGATGCTCGGCCAGAGCAAGTAGCAGGGGAGAGCCCAGCAGGATGCAGGGGTGAGAGGGGAAGTGTGGGATGAGCTGTGTGCGCAGCTGAGGGAAGGGAGCTCAGGCCATGGTGTGTGCAAGGTGACCTAGAGGAGAGGGTGTAAGCCAGGCTCTCAGGAAGCACGGTCGGCCTCGCCCATCCAGCTGGATGTACCCACACTCGTAATTAGGACAGAGACGCAGCAGCAGAACCGTTGCACCAGGTTAAAAACGTTCTTGTGAAGCTGGGGGTGCAGCTGAGCTACCTCCCCTCGGTTACTCATGGGAAACCCGTTCCAAGGCCACGTAGAAACTGTTCTTGTCATCGAGGCAATGCCAGCCGATTGGTCCAACCTCACAGTCAGCACAGACCAGAAACTTGATGTTGCCCACATCCTTGGTGAAGCCCACATTCTCGAAGATGAACATGTCCTCCACTAGCCAGTGCTCCTGGAGGAGGTCGCCATCGGGGCTGCTGCCCTCGGCCAGAGCCAGCTTCTTTCTCATGGAGGGAAGGAAGAGCTGCAGGGGGAGAACACAAGGAATGCCACGCTGAGCACCTGTCATACCAGCACCCCATTCCCCGTGGGCTTCATGTGGTGCCCTCACAAGCAAGACACACAGTCCTATGATAAGGATGCGGGTTGCTCCTCTGTGGGCTTTGGTCTGTGCCCTGATTCTAAGGAGGCTGAAAAAGAAACTCTGAGCAGCTCTGGTGGTAACTTGGCTTCACTACTATCCTGACCTTGGGCTCTGAGGCCCTACCGGCTCCTAATCTCCCCCGAGCTTACCCTGCTCCAGCCACACATGCCTTCCTGCTTTCCTCAGGTAAGGGTAAGTCTACTCTGCCCTCAGGTCTTGGCAAGGCCAACCCCTTCTTGATATTCAGCTCAAAAGTAATCTCCTTGATAAGTCTTCCTTAGCCAAACAATCTGAATTAGCTTTCCATAAAGCCCGCTGTATTATTATTTATAAAGGAGAAACACTGCTTTGTCGTCCCACTTATTTATGCATTCACTGGTTGATTCTTGTATGTGCCCTGATCTAGGATCAAACCTGCAACCTCGGCGTATCAGGATGGATGATGCTTTAAACAACTGAGCAACCCGGCCAGGGCTTCCCAAACTCTTCAACAAAACAGCTGGCCTCCATGTGCTTGCCTGGCATTGGCAGTCAGGACTAGGTGGACCAGTTAATAATGCAGATTTTTTTCAATAGATGGAGTTACACATGATACACATGCAAATTGATATGTATGCTATTTTGTTGTATTGACAAGTTTCAAAACTTCTTATGTCACGTTTTCTGAAGCTGTTAACATCGTAGATATTTTTACGCCTAAAAAGTCGAATTTCATGCCAAAAAAGAGCATTTGTGGGAAGTTTTAATTCATTACTTTATTTTGAAGAAAAGTGCTGCTGAAAGTGATCATATACTTCGGGAAGCTAATGGTGAACATGCTCCATCTCAAGATATTTGTGAACACTGGTTTAAACACTTTAAAAGTGACAATTTCTATTCGAAAGACAAAGAACGTCCAGGTCAACTGAAAAAATTTGAAGACCAACAATGACAAGCATTATTGGATGAAGATGCATCAAACTCAAACTAATATTGCAGAAATATTAAACATTGCTCAGTGAACAATTTCCGACCGTTTACAAGCAATGGGAATGATTTTAAAGGAAGGAACATGGGTTCTTTTTTGCATCGAATTGTGACTGGTGATGAAAAGCAGATTTATGTTGAGAATCCCAAAATTATGGGTTGATCCAGGTCAACCATCAACATCGACTGCAAAGCCAAATCGCTTCGGAAAGAAGACAATGCTCTGCATTTGGTGGGATCAGGAAGGTGTGGTGTATGATGAGCTTCTAAAACCAGGTGAAACCATTAGTACTGATACTACTGACAACAAATAATCAATTTGAATCACGCTTTAATCATAAAATGACCAGAATGGGCCAGAAGATACAGCAGAGTAATGTTGCTTAATGATGATGCACTATCACACGCTTCAAAACCAGCTACAGACACGGTAGAAGATCTTGCCTGGGAAGCATGAACCCGCCCGCTGTGTTCATCAGCCCTTGCTCCTTCCAATGACTACTCTTCCGATCGATGGCACACGCACATCTGAGCAGCACTTCAAAACGTAGGAGGAAATGGGAAATGGGGTCTCTGAATGGTCTGCCTCAAAACAGGAAAAGTTCTATTGGGACGGTCTCCACAAATGACCTGAAAGATGGGGAATGTGTAGCTAGTGACGGACATTACTTTGAATAAAGCACTTTTGACGTTTCTCTTGATTATTGTGTTTTCTCTGATTACAAAATCCGCATTATTAACCGGTAAAGGGTCAATCCGCATTACTAACCGGTATCCGAATTTCTAACTGGTACACCCAGTAAAAGCAGGCAGCTTTTGAAAGTTAAAAAAAAAAAAAAAAATTGGCCCCTACTGCTGTACGGGCTCCTCAGAGATAGGTAACCACCACAACTCATTAAAATTCTGTTGATGCTGCAGTTGCTTTTTCAAGAATATTTTCTTTGTAGAAAATACATTCTTAGTGTAGAAAACTCGGCAAGCAGGCTACAATGTAGATGAGAACGGAAACTGTTACAACAGACAGTAAACTTCTGATAACTTGTTTCTAATTTTCCCCTTCCTCTGATTAAGATGAGAATAAGAAACTGTTACAATACCGACTAAATCTCTGTGGTTTCTAACTTCTCCCGCTGAGAACTTGGGGTGGTTTTAAAACACGGCCACGAATCCTGTGACAACCCTTCCACCCAGTGGCTCACGCCTGTGCCCTGGAGCCTGGCAGGCCCTGTGGTGGCCTCGAGGTCAGTGCCCTGGAGGCGACAGCGGCGCTGGGAGCCACTAGGCTACCCCGCTGCTCTGGGGTCGCTGCGACCACAGTTCAGGAAAGACCCCGAGTGAGAACTGGCGGGACACAGGCCTCCTGGTTAGCGGCGGAAACACGGGAATCACTGGACCAGCCGAGACCCCAGGTGTGGGGTGGGACCCCAGGTGTGGGAGAACGCTGCGTCTTCAGTCCCCCTCCCCCGCCCGCGTCCCCGGAGGTGCCGCCAGCCCCGCTACTCCGTGTCCCCGTTCTCAGCTGAACCCGTCCCAGTGAGAGGCGCTGCGGGCGGAGCCCCCGGAGAGAATCCCGGGTGACGGGCGCGCACACGGGCTGATTAACCGCCTTCTCCTGCGACAGGTAAACCGTACGGCCCTTCCCCTCCTCACTCGCGGTGGCGGCGGAAGGAGGCAGTAAGGCCCGGGACTCGGAGGAAGCAGGACCCGCTCCCAGGAGCTGAGTGTGGCCCCAACCCAGCGTCCGCCCGCCCTGCCCCGCCCGGCGCCTACCTGCCGGCGGGAGAAGAGCGCCGTGCCCGGCTGCAGCACCCGCGAGCCGCAGCGCTGGCACAGCACCGCCTTCCGGTTCCGGCCCTCCGCCGACACTAGCTCGCTCCGCGGCGCCGCGGGCTCCATCGCCGCTGCCGCCACAGCCTCAGGCCCGGACCGCGCTCGGCTTGGTCTCGCTCTATTGCGCCGGCGCGGCTCGCGTCGAGAGCGGAGCGGACGGCCTCTCCTTCCTGCGCAGGCGCCTACTTCCTGCGCGGACTCTATTGCGCATGCGCAGACCCGCCCCGCAGCCCTGAGTGGCAGGCGCCGGCGACTTTGTGACAGGACAGGCGCAGGGCGGAGACCAGTGCTCTGCACGTTGACCCGTCACCGATTCCCTTGCTATGGAGTCATCAGAGTTGCTTGTAACTCCCGTCTCCTGAGACCTGAATTCAGTGCCGAGCGGGCGGGGACGGAAGGCAATGTGGGCCCCACCGCAGCGACACTCACCCTTCATGCTAAGAGCCGAGGGTCGGTCAGTGCTGACCAATGACTGCTCACCGGCGGGTAGCTTGGGGTGGAAGCGCTTTAGAACCGAGCTGGGTCGTCACGACCCCCTTGTGGTTGTCGCTCATGCATCCGATGGGCGCAGTGAGGAAGGTCCGGGTCAGCGGTGACCTCCGGGGGCCACGGGTCAGACACGGCCGCCATCACACCCCTCGGACAGGACAGTCTGAGTCCCCAGGTCCTCAGAGCCCGGGTTCAGGGTCCGGGACCCAGGCGCGCACTGGGTCAGGCCAGGTGTCACCCACCCACCACCCGTGACCCACCTGCATTTCCTCCTCCTCTGTCACCTCGAGCACTCACATAATAGGCTCACCGCTCAGGAGCTATGGCGATGGGCATTTTGTATCAGAAATAACTTGGACATTTCCTGCAAACTTGCTGTATGTCAGGTACGGCGGCGATCCCAGCTGTGCTGTGGAGTTAGCGGGGAAGGGCCTGGGCAAGGACATGAGGAGGCCACTGCTCCGTGAGTCCGGGTGAAAGGCCTGCACTAGGAGGGAGTAAAAATAGAGTGCATTTGGGACAAAGACAAAAACGGGCAGAACCCAGAAAGCAGTTAAGTGCGTGCACACAAAATGAACGATGACTTTCCCAGGGCTCTAGCTGAGAGGCAGGTGTTTCTTAGCTGTAGTGTCACCAGCAGGCACAGTCCACCAGCTGGAGAGCTCGGCAGGCTTCCCCAGCAAACCGATTCCTCTTTGGCTCCCCCCTCCCCCCCTTGCTCTGGAAACATCTGGACTTCTGCAGGCCTTCTGCATAGCTGTTTCTATCACATGACATAAACTGAAGCAAATGGAAAGGCTAGGATGATTAAAACCCTGAAATTCAAGTGGATACTAAATGAGCTTCTTCTTGATTCCCTTTAGGGTTCAAGGACACCCCCAAGTTGAGGAGTCAATGAATATGGCAAATTCAGAAACATTTTCCTGGTGAGACTCTCGTACCTGTGACTACAGAGAAACAGTGGAGCTAGTTGGCAAACACAGGTCAACAGGTTGAAGACTCGGGACCCACAGCTGACCACTGTGTGCTCCCCCAAATGTAGGAGGGCAGTGCTGGTTTGCCACAAATTCTCAAGGCGTTTGAGACAGATTATTTTTAATATTTTCTTAGAAATATACAAAGGAAATGAACTCTTTAGGTCAATTCAATTCAGGGAGAGGAGAAAATGTAATTTCAATGTAAAGGGAAAGTGTTTTCTTGTTTAGGTCATCACATCCCCACACTCCCAATACCCATAAAGCAAGAATTTCACTCTAGCACAGGAGAGCCTAGAATGGTGACTCACAAATGGGGAGAGCAGGTACGGGGTAACACAGGACCTTTGCTCGTCCTTTGATTCTTCTGTCCTGGGATGAACATAACTCACTCTAAGGACAGGTTGGGAACCCAACAGTAGGACAAGGAAAAACTGTGCCAAACAGCAGTAAAAACCACCCCTTAGCAGAAGTGTGCGATTAAAAGGATGGGCAACACCAAGTAGCTGAACTTTCAGGCTGCTCTACCCCCACCCCTTCCCCAAATAAATAGTATGGAAATGTTACAGCAGAGTAGCGTCTGATTCAACAAAGCCCTCACCCTGAGGTGGCTGTGGAGGAGGAGCCCTGGCAGGAGTGTGACAAATACGAGCTCACAGGTAGTTCTTTGTCCCCCACTGACTCCAAGCCACCCACCCGACATCTGTTCACCTTGCTTGTCTCGCACAGGCACCAGGGCCAGGCAAGCCACACTGCATAAAATACTGGGGACATCAGAAGACCCTTCCAATATCCACCGTCTTCCAGGTCTCATGTCCATGGAGGTCTAGGCTCACTCATGCCAGCGAGTTCAGGTCACTTTACTCAGCCCAGTTTAGATACAGCAGCTCTGCCCCTCGGGAGTTGTCACACAGGTGTCTTCCAAGCCCCACAGCTATGACAGGGCACTTCATGGGTTTCCCTCCAGAACAGAGCTGTGCTGCAGCTACTGCAAACCAGGAAAGATACTTATTCCTGGAAAACAGGACTTGCACTTTATCAGGCTGACTCAGGTTGGAATCCTTCTAATCCAGACATCGGCTGGACACTGCCCCCCTCTAGCAGGTCACCCTCACCTTCATTCTCTGCAACACTATGCATGTCCTCCTAAGCACACGGTGAGTCAGACATGACCAGAGAGTGCTGCCCAGACCAGGAGAGGGGGCCTGGCCTCGCACATCCACTCAGTGCATTCTTTTCCCATGAGTGTCCGTTCACCACTCTAC
>PVJC01000556.1:0-119876 GCA_004026665.1 Murina feae
CCCATGATAGCAAGGCTTTTTGTGTGTGTGTTTGTTTTCCATTTTATTCCAACCCTTGAAGACTTCCCCACCACACATATCCCAATTCTCAGCACGTGATTTCTAGGGTCTCCACGGGGTGTTATCAAAGAGTTCTATACCCTTCTGCACTGGGTACACAGACACCTGAGAATGGGTGTGGTGATGTTGGTGCCACTGGTCTTTCTGGAAGAGTGGGGGACAGGAGGCAGCGTCTCTCCTCCTCTCGCCTCTCACATTTCATTTAGAGCCTCAAATAGAGACCTTCTTGGGGATCTGAGAGATGTGAGTGTAGACAGCAGCTTTAGGTGTGCAGTTGAGCTTTGCTTGTTAGCCATGAAGCCTGCCTGCCTGCCTGAGACAGTTAATGAAGCCAACAACCAGTGGGAATGAGTTCCCCAATGAAGAAATGTAATCAAGTATTTATTATCAGTCCTCTTTATGTCTTCTACCCGGCCCTAGCTCATTAAACATGAAGACTAGAAATTGCAGAGGCCTCAGTTTGGAAGTAATCTCAGAATTGATTCAGCTCCCTTTATCCCCCACTTACATTTCCACAGTCTTAGTCCCTTTGCTATAACAAATTATCATAGGTTGAGTGGCTTATAAGCAACAGAGACTTATTTCTCACAGTTCTGGAGGTGGGAGTCCAAGAGCATGGTGGAGTTCTGGTGAGAGCCTCTTCCAGGTTGCGGACTGCCAAATCCTTGTATCCTCACCTGCAGAAAGGGCTAGAGAGCTCTGTGGGATCTCTTTTATAAAGCACTAATCCAGTTCATGAGGTCTCCACCCTAGTGACCTGTTACCTGCCAAAGGCCCCACCTCCAAACACCATCACATTGAGATTAAGATGTCAGCATATGAATTTTGAGGGGATGCAAACATTCAGTCCGAAACACCTCCAAACTGACTTCCTTCCTCATGCTAGTCTTTTCCGGTGATCAATCCTTAGAAACCAAGGCCTTTGTCATATCACCTTTCTGTTTGTGAACCAATAGCCTTTCAGGATAAAGTCAGAGTCTTCAACCTGCCATTAAACACTGCCATGATCTAGCCCTGGCTGAGTGGTTCGGTTGGCTGAAGCATCATCTCATATACCAAAAGGTTTTGAGTTCATTTTCTAGTAAAGGCACATACTTAAGTTGAGGGTTCAAGCCCTGTATGGGAGGCAACTGATTGATGTTTCCTCTCTCTCTCTCTCTCTCTCTCTCTCTCTCTCTCTCTCTTCCCAACACATGTCCATGATCTAATCATCTAATCCTAACCATCTGTCCTGCAAGCTCCACCCTTTTTACTCTTGGATTTCTTTTACATGAAACAAGTGCCTACATCTGATCTCCTACCCCCGGTCCAAATTCAAGTCTCTTGTACGGCCTTGTTCAAGAGTTCCCTTCTTTATGAAGCCTTCCATAATTATACTCTACAGAAATGTTCAAAATATTTTATGTACCCCCTGCAATTATGTATACATGTATCATTTGATTAAAAAATGTATATTGAACACCTATTGTGTACAAGTAGGATTACAGCAGACCCACCTTCATATCTTCCCCAGTGTTTAGCATAATGGGCTAATTTGTTCATCTAATAGATGCTTACCAAGTGAAAGCACTGTTAGACAACTTGGGAAATGCAGAGGTGAATCCTCTCTCACTCACCATTATCCACTTGCAGTGAAACTTAGAGGACATGGGAGGAGACAAGGCATGCACATATTTAATTATAATACAATCTAGAAAGTGCTAAGTGCTCCCAAGAAATGACAGAGCATGAGAGAGTTCATGGTGAGGAGAGATTGCTTGCAGCCAAAGGGTCTAGTGGAGGCGACAACAGAAGGGCAGTCTTTTAGCTGGACTTGAAGGGTAGGTAAGAATTTAACAAGTGGCTCAGGAGGAAGAGACATTGCAGGGAGAATGAATCAGTGCAGGAAAGTGATGACTTATGACTGCATGTGCGATGAGCTTAAGAAGGTCATGGGCAGGAGAGTGGGCTTTGGGGGCAGAGGACCCCAGCATGGTCACCATTCTCCAGAAGGCCATGACTCACCGCCTGGGAGCAGAGCTCTCAATGGTGATCCCCCAAAAAAGAGCACTCACTCCCTGAACTTCTGGTCTCCTGTGTCCCTGGCAGTTCTGCTAAGCTACAGGCACTTATTGGATGATGATTTTTAGGTGAAAAAACAGAAGGGCTGCAATGGAAAGTTAGAATGTTGTCATCTGTGGGGAAATACAGAGACAGCTGAGGAGGAGCTGCATTGCTCTGAGCTGAGTCGGGGATAGCCTTCACAGAGGTGTACAGTGTGGATGTGAGACTGGGTCCTGGAGATTAGAAATTGTATGAGATTTTCTCCAAGTACCAACCATTTATTACCACTTAGCAAACCAAGAGAATATAGACCCCCTGAGAAACTCATCCCCACCCCCCCACACACACACACTAGAAATTACAGCTCTGTAGCTGATGCTGCAGGTGAATCTATGCTTGCACATTCTAGCAAAATGGTGGTATAGTGTACAGCTGAAGAGCACTGTGTTTGGGGTCTTTAACTGTGAGTTTGAATGTGAGTTCAGCCACTTATTTGCTATGTAGCCATGGACAACTCAATGTCATTTATAGAATGAATGACCTCATAGAATCATTGTGACGTTTCAATGACATGATGCTTATATGTTACTTGGCACAATAACTTACAACAAATGACAACTGATAGGGGGAAAAAAGATGATTGTCTTTGCCCAAACACAGTAAAACTCCATTTATCCTGGGATAGGAATGCCTGTGGTTTCTTGGGCCAGACTCCAGGCTTGGAATGTCCTCCAATTGGTATTATAATGTAAAGAGCCAAGTGTACAGATTAAAAATGGACCCAGATCACATGAAAATGTTACTTCTAAACAGGAAATATAATACTGTCAGGTACACACAGAGCTTACAGTAGTCACAGGATAGGTGCAGATCCCTGGGAACCCACTTTTTATTTGGGCTTTTTTGGTGTTTCCCAAAAGGCTGCCTCCCCTCTAAATATCAATCATCCCTCTGTTCTAGTTATTTCAACTGCAGTCACCTTTTGCGATATTGAGCCACTTTGTGTCACCCAGATGTGCTGGGTTCCTACATCAAGCTTGGGAAATTAGAGGGTGGGGTGCCTGATAGTGGGGGTGAGAAGGGTCTGAGATTTGCCATAGGATCTCACAACAATCCTACTTCTGCGGGAATATCACAGCCCTTCCACCTCCTTAGGGAGCCCACTTGATGATGCCAGCTTAGCACAGTGTCAGAGGCCAAGATGACCCAGCTTCCCCAGTACACCTCATCACACACCTAGTTCTCGTACTCTACCCCACCCCCATGTAATCCCAGGGCATTCCAAGGTTGACTTTCTACGGATCTGATTCAAATAGCTCTCAGGGATTTGCTGGTCTTTATTGCCAGAAGGATGATCATTCTCTTGGAGCCAAGGGGATAGTAAATACTCCTTTTGTGGTGATGAAAATAAGGCTAGTAGAACAAACATAGCTCCAGTGCCTTCAGGCTCAGATGTGCCAAAGCTGTCCCAGAGACGCGGATCATAGCAGGTGGCGGGCGGCTCCCTCAGGGAATCCTAAAGTTTGTCTTCTTAAGTGAATTTGGCAGAAGACACATTGTTTTCCTGTGTGTGCATGACAACCAAGGGATGCCATTTGTTTCAGCAGAATAGAAAATGAAAATCGTTGCCAGAAGTGGGGACACAGAGCAGGTCCACTTGGGAGGCACTCCCACAGGTCGGCCTCTCTGTGGTTGGCCCTGTGGGTCCCTGAGTCAAAGCCTTTGCAGTAAGAAGAGACACAGAGAAAGAGAAAGAATGGACAGGAGCACAGGGATTGAGGATCTCACAATGCCATTGGCAACCAACCAGTCAACTTGGTAGGAATTCCATCACCTGACACCATGACTCACAGGCCTGCCTTGCTACATTGCCTTTCTCATGCCGCCAAGATTTAAAGGGTTGTGTCTGATGCATTCGAGTGGCAACGAATCCTCAAGAAGTATGCAGTGTGGGTTGAATTTGTGGTGGGGCAGAGGGGGGGATGCCTTACTCCTCCGTATAGACTCATAATTGTACACACATAAACTATTACAACCCACAAATCTGGCTACAGGCCCAGAAAATCTACCACTCTGAGCCTGAAGAAGCAGGTAGAGGACAAGAAGAGAGAAAGTAGGATAAATGATCAAGTATCATCACCATGGCCTCTTGTCCATTTTCTGCCACCGTAGGAGTTGATTGACCTACTCATTCATTCTTCATTCAAAACGTTGTACAAGTGTCTCCAAAGAACTCAGCCCAGGGAGTATTGTATTGAGTAAGGTAAACACAAAAGAAGAGTGATTGACCTCCACTTCCAGAAATGGTCAGGGTATTGATAGTAGGGGAGAAGTGGCTTACAGTCATAACCATCTTTGAGTAAAGAAATGACTCAGAGAAGTAAATAAACTATATATATATGATTAAGCACGAAAAGCAAATGGTTTTGCTCCAATTATCAGAAGGGCAAGGAGCATTATTGCACATTGGAGGGCCTGAGGATGACTTTATGGAGAAGGAACTGGAATTTTATCTTCAAGGATTGGGAGGGTTTGGGGTATGTAAAGAGGATAAGAGCAAGTTAGGTGGGAAATGTTCCTGAGTGAAGTACCGAGGTGGTCATGGTGGTTGGTAATAGCGGAGGGAAAACCAGTCCATATGACTTCCTGAGGTGTTGATTGAGATGAAATGGGACTAGTCTATGGGTAGCTTTGAAAATTCAGTGACCTCTGCATTTTTCAAAGTGTGGTCCAGATTCCAGCTGCAGAAGAATCACCTGGGGCTTGTCTCAGTTCACCTAAATCCAAATTCATGGTATGAGTGAGGGGCCCAGAGTTGTTGTTTTTTATGAGTGCCTCAGTTCAAAAGTCTTTGGCCTTAGGCATCTAAGCTTTAACTTATTGGTAGTTTATAATATTTTCAGGCTAAAGACCAGGATGAAATTAGCATTTTAAAAAGACTAATCTATCTCTGGATCTGTTTTTGTTCATCAGTTTATGTTGAAGGTAGGGATGGAAGGGGTAAGAGGGAGAGATCAACCAAAGGACTTGTATGCATGCATATAAGCATAACCAATGGACACAGACACCAAGGGGGTAAGGACATGAACGGGAGTGGGGTGGGGGAACAATGGGGGGATAAGGACACATATGTAATACCTTAATAAATAAAGAAAAAAAAAGACTAATCTAGCAGAAGTGTGCAAGGTGGACCCAAAGAGGAAGATGCCATAGGCAGGGCAGAAATTAGAACGTTATCATAGCAATTCCAGAGTGTGTGATAAGGGTTAAGGCTTGAGAATCTGTAGCCAATATGCATATTACCTTTGTTTTGTACCCTCAGGATCCCATTGATCAAGTCATTGTGTATGTCTTTGGGTATTATTTGTACCCCACAACCTTCCTATGACTCACTAAACAGAAATTGCTTTTGCTACATCTCTTAGTGAATTATCACCAGGAATGGCCAATCCAAATCACTCTTTTCTTTCACCTTCTCCCTATTACACACACACAAATGCATGCATATACATACTTATAGCTACCTCTAAATCTCTATCTATGTACACAGTTGCTTTGTTCCACGGAGAAAACTAGCCATTTTCCTTTGCAGTTAAATCAGACATCAAAGTGAGGAAACTCATTGTGGGCTCCAGTAGCTTCAAGGCTGCAGAGTCAGGGGCTGGAGCAGATTCTGATTCTAAGAGACCTGCTAGCCACTGGTGGTCCACAAGCTCTCTGAGGGCAGAGGGCCCCACCTTGCTTCTCTGCTTCCTTCAAACAGCCTTGGAACTCAGGTGGAGATTGTTTTGTCACTTTATAGTCTTGTGAGCACATCTATTGATGAGACCTGAGTATTAATTAATAGTTATGCTATCCAGCCCAATAGTTATGCAATCCAGAGTCCATCAGGACTCTGAAGACCCCACTTGGGCACTGTGCCAAGGCCCAGGACTGCCTGGAGAGAGGGGGAGAGAGGAGACTGGTAATTGAGCGAGTGGAGATGTGATCCATTGATACGTCCGGGGAGAGACAGGATGGTAAATCTGACAGACCATAGACACATCACCACAGAAAGAAGCTCCAGGCAAAGTCATTGAATGGTTAATCTCCCTATTCTTTGTACATCTCCAATTCTGCTTTTCTCCCTTCTGCATTAACACCTAACTGCTCACATACCCCAAACTCCATCCATTACCTAGGACACCATCTGCCCAAACCCCCTTAGACCACCTCAGACTGTACAGAGAGGGTTAATAAAAACTGGCCTGGACAGTTTTTCTATTTGACCCTCCAGATCTATTTTCTACCCTAACTCAATTTCCTGGATGCTAAGCTTTATGGGCTGCTTCTTTGGGCTCTCATGTTCCATGGATGTTAATTGCGTTATGGGGAATTCTGGGAAGAGCTCAAAGGGATGGAGGAAAGTGAAGTTGGGATATACTTATTTCCCAAGGCTACCTCTCAATACATTCATGGAGTTCTAGCTGTGTCCCTCAACCAGAGGTCAAGAGTCCTGTCTACACAGCTTCCCCCTCTTTGGTTTCCAGAAGCCACTTCTTTCACCTCTCAGACCCAGTTTGGATAAAGCCAGCCATCTTACTAGTCCCAGGGCACTGCATGATCCACTATGGTTTCCTTGCATCCTGTCTACATCTTTGAAAATAGTCACTTTATTAAAATCTCCCTAAAACACCCAACTGGATGTGTATCTGTTTCCCGTTTGTATCCTGACTGTGGCAGGTGGAAACAAACAAACAACATACACACACCTTACAATCAAATAACTAATAAAATGGGTTATCTAAGGATAGACTTCTCAGAGCCTTTACTATGCATGATGAGTATCCAAGAAGAAGGGCAGCATATATAGAATCCAAACCTTACTTGACCCAGAACCACCGCTATTCTCCCCTCATCCCCAGAAATCAGAGTATTTCAAGGAAGTCAAATATATACCAAGAGCCAAATGCAGCCAGCAAAGTGGGGCAAAGCCATCAGAAAATGCCCAGCTCCTTGGAATCTCTGCTGGAAAACACAGAGAGGTTGTGTAAATAGCAGGCAAGCTTTTAGACAATGATGCGTGGTAAGAAGATACAACCTAGTCCTTTCTCTCCCTCCAACTCTGTGATCTTAGTCTGGTTACTTCATTTCTCTGGGCCTCTTTTTTCATATACAAAATGAAGTAGCTGAGTTTGATCAGTAGATTTTTAAATGTACAAGCACTGGAATTCTTTCCTCAAGTGAAATCTTAGGTAGGAGCCCAGTGTAGAAGACAGATGAAAACCAAGCTGCTCTGGGTGAGGTCAGGTTGGGAAGACAGTGCTAAAACACCACCCATTAGACTTCATTTTCTAAACAGTGACCCTTGAGGCACTTCCAAGGAATCACAAGATTTCCTGGAGCTAGTTTTGGAAACACTGTTCTAAAAGTATCCTTAAGTGGGTCATTTAATGTGACCACAAGGTAGTCTTCACATGTAATTATTGTCAAAGAAATTAAAAATGGTGAAGTATAAATAGACATACTATGCTCATGGATTGAAACACTCAACAGAGTAAACATGTCAATTCTCCCAAAAAATATATAGATTTAACACAATTCCTATCAACATCCTTGCAACACTTAAAACAATTAAAAGGATGATAGGACAAGCTACAGGCTAGAAGAAAATATTGACAAACTACATAGCCTATAAATAACTATTATCTAGGATATAAGAACTCTCAAGATTTAACAGGAAAAATGCAAACACTCTGATGAGAAAGTGGGCAAAAGTAATCAAGAGCCATTGCACTGAAGAATATTTACAATGAAAAAAACGAGCACATGAAAAGATGTTTAGCATCATTAGCCAGCAGGGAAATGCAAATTAAAGCTTACATTGAGCCCAGCCAGTGTGGCTAAGTGGTTGAGTGTTGACCTATGAACCAGGTGGTTTGATTCCCAGTCAGGGCACATGCCGAAGTTGCAGACTCAATCCCCTGTGTGTGTTAGGTAGAAGGCAGCCTATCGACGATTCTCTCTCAACATTGATATTTTATCTCTCTCCCTCTGCCTTACTCTCTGAAATCAATTATATATGTAGCAAGCTACAATAAAATATCACTACATAACTATCATGACTAAAAATGGCTAAGATAAAAAATAGTGGTAACACCAAATGCTGGCAAGGATGTGGAGAAAATGGCCCATTCATTCATTGTTGGTGAGGATGTAAAGTGGTACAGCCACTCTGGAAAACAGTTTGGCGCATTCTTTTAAAAATTAAACATGGGACTACCATATAACCCAGCAATTGCACTCCCAGGCATTCATCCCAGACAAATGAAGACTTATGTTGACATAACCTGCATGTGAATGTTTGTAGCAGCTCTACTCCTAACACTGCAAAACTGAAAACAAGCCAAATGTTCTTCAGCAGACAGTTATTTAAACAAACAGTGGTGCATCCGTATCATGGAGTATTGACTACTTGGCAAAAAAAGGAGCAAACTATTGATATGTACAACAACCTGGATGAAGTTCCAGAGTACCGTGCTCAATAAATCTCCATGCAATCCTAAAGATTACATAGAGTGTTCTTACAATTATGTAATACTAGGGGCCTGGTGCACAAAAATTTGTGCACTCAGGATGGGGGGGTCCCTCAACCTGGTCTACACCCTTTCCAATTGGGGAACCCTTGGGGCTGCTGGCTCCTAACTGCTCACCTGCCTGCTGGCCTGATCCCCCTAACTGCTCTCCCCTGCCAGCCTGATCCTCCTAACTGCTCTCTGCCTGCCTGATAACCTGTAACTGCCTCTGCCTCAGCCCTGCCACCATGGCTTTATCCAGAAGGTCGTCCGGAAGATGTTCAGTCTAATTAGCATATTACCTTTTTATTAGTATAGATTCTTGAAATGACAAAATCATAGAAATGACAGGCAGGTTGCCAGGGGTTAACGAGTGGGTGCTGCAGAAAGGAAGTGGGTGTGGCTGTAAACAGGCAACAGGAGGAATCCTCCTCAGATGGAAATGTTTGGCATCTTGACTGTCTCAAAGACGATATTCTGATTTTGCAAAATGTTACTTACCACTGGGGAAACTGGCTAAAGAGTACACAAGATACCTGTGTTCTTTCTTATAGATGCATGTGAATCTACAATTATCTCAGAGTAAAAATTTTAATTTTAGAAAGCATTGCAGTAAAGGCAACATTTATTTTGCTTTTATGTCTGCATTTGGGTAGGGCTCAGTGGGCTCGGCTTGTCTCTGCTCCACTGGTTTCCATTCGGGCAGCCAGAGGCTGGAGGCTGGAGTCCTCTGAAGTCTTGCTCACTCATGTCTGCCAGTTGATGTCGATTGTCAATGGAGACATCAGCTGGAGCTGCCAGCCCTCACATGTAGCTTTGCCCATGGCCTGGAGGGCCTTATGGCCAGGTGGCAGGGATTCAAGGTGGAGTGTGCCGAGAAAGAGCCAGGTGAAAGCCCACCACCTTTTGCAACTTAAGTGTGGCGGTCATGCAGTGTGACTTCCGTGGCACTCTGCTCACTGAGACCGTCACGAGGGCCTTCAATTTAAAGGAGAGGGAGATAGATAACTCTCTATCTAGTGCGGGAGTGGCAACGTTCCGGGAAAGCACGTGGGATTAGAGATACAAGTGTGGCTGTTATTATAAAATATAATGTGCCAATCTCCAAAGACTTGCTTTCTCTCTTCCAAATCTATAAGACCATCCCGAGTTAACTAGCGAACATAGACTCAGCCATGCAGAGAAACCAAATTTATCTCTTATGATGATTCCTAATTCCTGGAGAAGGAGCTCTAATTGGCCCGGGTAGTCGCACCTGGCTGGATGAGTTTAGGCTGTGTGGAGAGAACAGGTCCTGTCATATACAACTGTTACAGGGAGGTGGGGATGCCACGAAAGAAGGAAGGACAGTTCTCTGAGCAGAAGGATTCACTTATAACATCAGAGCAACCCAGAAAGCACCAAAGTACACAGGTCAATTTTCTTTAAAAATTGCAAAGGCTACACACATAAAACAACATGCCGCAGAAAGGTTAGATGTAAAAGGATACGCAAAGTTTATCAGGCAAATGCAAACGAAGAGAAAGGGGGGTTGGTAAGATAAATACCAGATTGAGAGGATGTAAAGTGGACATTAAATAGGACAGAAAGGGTTGCTTCGTGTGAATAAAGGGATCAAGCCCCAAAGAAGACAGCATCATGAGCCTTTTTGTGTGGAATGATGTAGCTGTGAAATACCTAAACCAATTCTATACCAAGTATAAAGAGGAAATAGGAAATGACAGGTACGCAGCCATGGTGGGAGACCTTAGCACACCTCCCTTCATCTCTGACAGATTAAGTAGGCAAAGGATGAATTAGGATAGAGAGGAACTGCATAATGTATTTCATGTGTCTGATTTAATAAATATATGTCATCTTTGTACTCTACATAAAGAAAATATACATTTTCTCTACATACTCAGGAAACATTTACAAAAATAGACCATATATTAGCCCACAAAGGAAATCTCAATAAATTCCAAAAAGCAGAAATTGAAAAGGCTCTGTTTTCTGACCACAGTGCAATAAAACAGAAAATTAATGGCAAAAGTTCAAACCAGCAAACCCAAACACTTTGAAATTAAACAACACTCTGTTCAAGAACTCTGAGCCAGAGAGAAAAGCAAGGCTGCAATTACAGCTCATTCAGGAACAGTAACAATCAGAACATTCTGTATCAATGCTCAGGGGGTAGGGCTGGAGACAGGTTTCCAGCTAACCGACTTATATTACCAGAAAAGGGCCCCGCAACTGGACTAAAGATTCAGGCCCAGGAATTAGGACACAATAACGAACCAAAGAAAATTAGGAGGCAGGAACGAGCAAGTTCAAAAGCAAAAAGTGAGGATTTGAAGACAAAAAGAAGAAGAAGAAAAAAACCTATAAGAGGTAGTTCTTTGAAAAAGAATAATCCTATATAATAAAAAGCATATGCTAATGAGACTGGACAGGGAATGACCTTCTGGAACAACCTTCCAGAACAACCAGTGGGTGGGGCTGAGGGGCCGTGAGGCAGCTGGGGCTATGAGGGCTGAGCCCCTTGCATGAATTTTGTGCATCCGGCCTCAAGTAATACAAATAAATTGCTGTTCAACAAAACATTAACACAGAAAATTAAGAATAAGAAAAGGGGTATAATTTCACATGCATAGTTTTTTGAGGGAATGTTCAGTCTTAAGCTAATAATAAAGTTTAAAAGTTCTAATGGATTTATTTAAGAAAAATGGAAATTACAGATTTAATTTACAAGCAAAAAAACATGAATGAAAAAAAGTTGCCAAGCATGTGAGGCAGTATGCATGATGGGTAGGGCTGTGGGCTCCAGCACCAGCCTGCCTGGGTTCGCACCCCAGCATCACCTGTGGGAAAATTATTGCCCTTCTCCAAACCTCAGTGTCCCTAACTCTGAATGATAATATCTATTCCCCAAGTTGTTGCGCAGTGAACAAAATAACAAGCCAAACCTCCACAAGGCCACCAGGACTTCCCAAGGCACCAGGCATTTTTATTTTTTATTCCTTCAGGCTTCTAAATAATAATTATTTCATCTGCGATATTAATAATTTCAATGCATACAGAAAGGTGGAACAATATACATTTGACTTTACAAAATCATCATCTAATCTAATAAGAGTAATATGCAAATTAACCATCACTCCAAGACACCTAAGCCACGCCCACCAGCCAATCAGAGTAGCTGTATGCAAATTAACCCAGCCAAGATGGCAGCCGGCAGCCATGGAGCTAGAGCAAACAGGAGGCTTCCACCAGCAATGCAGGAAACTGCCTGCCTAGGGTGGCTGGGCCTCTGCTCAAGGCAACAATATTTCAATTATAGAAGCCACTGAGCTGAAGCAAACAGGAGGCTTCATTGCCTGTCTAGGCCTCCACTCAAGGCAAGGAAGTTTCAATTATAGAAGATAAATAAACTCCAGAAACCTGATTCCAGCCAGCCTCACTGGGACATTGGGTCAATGGGAGCTGTGGGCAGCCTGAAAACATCCCTCAGCCTCTCACCCAGGCTGGCCACACTCCCATGGGATGAGGATCCCCAATAGGGGACTTGGCCAGCCTGCAAACAACCATCAGCTCCTCACCCAGGCTGGCCAGTAACGCCAGCAGGTGGACATCCCCTGAGGGGTCCCAGTCTGTGAGAGGGCACAGGCTGGGCTGAGGGACCCCTCAAGTGCACAAATTTTTGTGCACCAGGCCCCTAGTCTTGATATAAAAAGCTTACAGGTCAGCACAAAAATACAAATTTTCTGAATCTATAGGAATTACATATATACAAACAAATAGTATCTAGTGTTGAAATGAAAGAATAAGACACAAAATCAAATAAGGTGTTGCCCAGGAACCGATGAGTGGTTCAACATGAGCAAATCTGTCAGTCCACTTCATCACATGGGCAGGCAACTGTCCACCTAGAAACGCTGCTTTTAGTTATTCATTTAAGAAAACGGGACAGAGCCAAAGATTTGTGTTCACAGCTATTTGATGTACTATTATTAAACTTTTCAACAACCTAAATACATAGTATTAGGGGAGTTCTTAAGTCTATATATTAAATAAACCTATTACACTTATATATGGAAATATACAGTTAGCTGTTCTATAGAAAGGACTAGTGTAAAACTACATAAAATATTTTGAATATTTCAAAACATGAAAGTATATTCAAGATATGCTTTCCACTAAGTATAAAGGCAACAGGTTAAAATAGTACATATAGCATTCATACATATGTGGAAACCATACATATTTATCTGTGTGTATGTACATATATGTATAAGCACTTAGGTTGTTTCCTTCCTTTTGCTGCTACAAACATGCTGCAATGAAAAACCTCACACACTTGCTACTTTGCACAAATGTGAAGATCAAATCATCATATTTTTCTACATTTTAAGAGCTGTAATCTAATTCTCGCTCTTCTCAAAAAGAAAAATGCTACAGGTTATTCACAGCAATATTGAGAGAGGCAGGGGGGAGCAAACAGGGGAGTGGTGAGAGAAAACAAACATACATATAGTGATTTATAGGGGGAGGAAAAGAAAAGAAAATACAATAAAATGTTAGTGTGGCAGTTTTGACTCTATTAATGGAATGTGAGGAGTGTTTCTCTCTGACACTCCACCATTCCACTTGGGTCCTCTCATTTCTTGCTGGGGCCTCCTTGATGCTGCTATATTGCTTTAAAAAAAATAAACAAACAACAACAGGACAATGAAACTGGTTTTCTCCTTGCCTTGGGAGGATAAGCAGAAAATATCTGTCCTTTATCCCTCTCCCTGCATTCTCTGTCCTTGCTTAAATCCAGATGCTGTACAGAATTGATTTAACCTTTGGCAAATGTTTTCCCTGGATATACTTAATATTCTGTCTCAGGAAAGGAGAATATCTTCATGTGAGGAACTGGCTTACTTCCCAAACGCACACCCCATTGGATAGTGTCCACGGCTATTTTAAGAGTGTTCTGAACCACTGGAATGATGTAATGGTTTTATTGGGATGGAAAATTTTGTCTGGTTGGAGCACACAGAATGATTTGTCTTAGAAATGGCCAGAGATTAGAGTTAAGTGAAACCTGAACAAAAAGATATATTGTGGGCCTGGATTTAGGAGATGACTCTAAGGACAGGATCGGGGGACTTGCTGGATATGGAGGATGAAGGGAGAGACGTGGTGAACGACAGCTGAAGTTTCACAATACACGCCCAGGGAATATTCGCACTATAGACAGACAGATGCTTGAACATTGCAGAACAAAATGATGAGCTCACTTTGGGTTGTAATAGTTCAGGATAAGGGCATAAACTCCAGTGGGTTGGCCATAAGCAGTTTAAACTCTAATCCCTCAGTCCAGATGGGCCTCCAGCTGGAGGGGTAGCATTGAGAAGGTAGAGCCCCATTCTTCAAGAAGACGCCTGAGTCTGTGGGGCACTGGCACGTAGAAAGGCAAAGAAGGAAGGGGATCTAGTGAAGGAGCTGAGGATGAGGAGCCAGAGGACAGAGTGCCCGGGTAGGAAAGATGGTTTCAATAATAAGGCATAAGGAGGTGTAAACAGGTGTAGCCCTAAGACGATGGCAGAGCTGTGATCCGTGATGTAGATGAATTAAAGCAAAGACCTTGTGCCTCTTCTCCCCATGGCTTTCACTGAAATTAGATGAATGTACCTTTGAAAAATAAAAATGCAACATTGAATTTAGGCAATACTACAGTGTCCATGTGTGCTTTAGTGATAAGTCAAATCTTTATTCAGTTTTAAAAGGTCTTGAACTCTGGACTTTGGCAACTGTAACTCTATTCATTTTGTGGCTTATTTAATCCAAGTGCGTTTTGCATTATTAATTAAAATAAATGTTTTTTATTTTACTATTATTTCTTTTTTAATTCTCACCTGAGGACAAGCTTATTGATTTTAGAGAGAGGGGACAGGGGGGAGAGAGAGAGAGAGAAAGAGAGAGAGAGAGAGAGAGAGAGAGAGAGAGAGAGAGAGAGAGAGAGAGACATTCATTGCCTCCTGGACCAGGGATCAAATCCACAAGCTAAGTATGTTCCCTGAATGGGAATTGAACCTGTGACCTTTTGGTATACAGGACAACAGGACAATGCTCCAATCAACTGAGCCACATCTGCCAGGGCAAAATAAATGTTTTTTAAATATCGGGCTGTGTCATTTATAGTATGACACAGTCTAGACCCCAGGACTACCAATGCCAGACAGTGGACACTTCACATCACCTTGCTACATCTCAGGATGCACCCAGGCACCTGTGTATAAAGATTTGGGACAGCACTGGCTGGTGCTCTCAGTGGTTAGAGCATCACTGAAGAGTCAGGTTTGATTCCTGGTCAAAGGCACATACCTGGGTTGCAGGTTTGATCCCCAGTTCAGGTTGGGGTACTTGTGGGAGACAACCAATCAATGTGTCTCTCTCACATGGAAGTTTCTCTCTCTTCCCACTCCTTACCTTCCTCCCACTCTCTCTCTAAAAAAAAAACAAAACCACAAGAACAAAAACAAAAAACAGTAGTCCTCAACTGAGGATTAACAACAACCACAAAAAGACTTGGGACAAACCCAAGCGTCATAAGGTGTAAGCACCTTAAATTAGAGCATCCTCTTCCGGCTAGCCACACCCTAACAACCTCTCCTCAAAGAAGGACCTACTTCCCCAGCCCAGTTCTCCACCGTATAGTCTCCCCACCCGCACTCTCCCCAGCAAAGCCTCTGTTGCTGGTCAGCCAGATCCACAGACGTGGGTGGGTCACCATGGTGACAGAGGAAGCCCTGATGCAAAAGGAGAGAGACAGAAACAGCAGAGGAAGTTTCTTTGAGCCGAATACACTGTTCCCCGCTCTTCACGTTTCTGTGACTTCAAAAGTCCTGCGCCGTTAAGACGTGCTTCGTTTGACTCAGAGGGAGCACATCGGAGGCCACGGGAAGAGCTGCTGTGTTGGAGAGACGAGGGAATGCCTGAACGCTTCTTTAAAATGTTCTTTTCTATGATTTTCAGGTGATCATCAGTATAACCATCCGATTTTAAGCAGTGCTACCCAGACCCCTGCACATGGTGAGAGATGACGGAGGGTCCCCCGCATTCCATCCTCATTCCAAGTGGCTCCATCCTCACATTCAGCCACTGACTCTTTGATGCTAAGGAGGTGTCAGGAGTCAGGGGTCCACCTTCCTCCAGGGCCACAGGGCCTCACTCTCACTTTTAGATCATTGTTCCCTCAGTGTTCTGTCTCTCATAACAGAGTGATCTTCCATCATGAAAGAGAAAAAGTGATGCCCTTTCTTAGCCCATTTTCACTTGCAGTCATCAATTCCATATAGCCACAGCAAGGAGTGAGCACACTGCTTCGTCCAAGGCTGCTTGTGGTACCATATATGACAGGGGAATCGTTACACTACATTGATCCTCCCAAATTAATCAGGATTTGATGAAACTCAAAACCAAACTGGGTTATTTGAGGTTCAGCCTCTTGGCAGGGGAAGAAGCTGAAAGTTGGGGAGCACAGGAGCATCAGCATAGTGCGCACGGGTAGCAGATCACGTTTCAAAACTATTTTGGGTACCTGCTCAGAACTTGATGGAACATAAGACAGCCATGTAAATGGTGAACTATCAGTCATTCGTCTCTCTTTGCTTGAAAGAATGTGAAAACACCATTGAATTTTAGTGAGAGAGAAACTCAAAACAAGGATACATTCTACAGCTCACCTGGCAGAGAGACCTACCTCTCTCACATCTGAGTGTGCTCTGCTTCGGCGTTGAGACGGAGGAGTATTAAAGTTAGGAGGGCAGAGGGGACTATTTTCATGTCCCTTCCAGTGTGAGCCTCCTAGTGTAAATATGTGACGATGAAAGCAACAGTTTAATAAGATGTTTCAGGTTGGGGAGGGAGGGGTTAGAAAAAATTTGAACTGGGAGAAATTGAAGAGGTCAGTTAAAAGTTGATATCATTTCTCATTCATCACCATTTCTAGGCATGGTGATGTTGGCAGTGGGAATAGAGACATTTTGGAGAAAGAACTGGGAAAATTTAATTAATAACCAATATGCCTGATAGGAGTCAATTATGAGTGAGCTATGATTAATTAGAAGAATGGGGGGGGTCTTATTAATACAATCTAAGGAATAAGGAAAGCAGCCAGTGTGTCCAGGAGATGGAGCTAGGATGGTGAGTTCAAATCTGGACATTTAGAGCTGGATATAATCACAGGATGTGCAAAAAAAAAAAAAAAAAAAAATCCCTCAAGAAGTGGTTAGAAATGCGTACAAGTCTGGAGGGAGGTTACAGCGGAAGATGTAAGTTATGCTTTGGAAGCAGTAACAGAAGCCTTGGGAGTGGGAGCAATCTGTGCATGAAGGCTGACAGAGAAAAGCAGAAGGTGGAAGCAGAGAGCCCGGGGGATGCCCATGGTGATGAAGCAGCAGCAGGAAGAGAAGCCAGAAAGGGCGAGCGGAGAACGCCTCACATCTCAGTGACATTCTGAAAATACGGCCATGTGCTGGGGTTCCCCAGAAGGAGCCAACACAAGCACAGCCTCCTAATTATAGCTGGAGAAGTATTTTTTTCTTCCCCCTCCTCCTACTCTCTTTTTCTGCCGGGTGTCAGGAGATGAGGTTAATGAGACCTGGTGCCTGCCACTGAGCAGCTCACAACCTAGTAGAGGCAGAGTTTTCTCTGTAGTCTTCTGCTTTTCCCAGGAGCTAGCAGAGTAACTATTCAGAGAGGAGGCACCCTGTGTTCACTTGATTAACCAAAAAGCGTTAATTGGATCATCATCTTGAGCCAAACACTATGAAGGCATCAGAAAAACTGGAAAGCAAGAACTCTGCTGCCGAGGAGACCACGGTCTTTGGAGATCAAGATCACTCAAGTAAAATGATTAGAGATCACGAAGACATACAGTGGGTTGCCATTGACTAGAAGAGCCACAGGTTCTTGAAGACTAGAAATCACTGTGGGCTGAAAAAAATGTGACTTTATCATAGCGAAGAGTCTTGAGTGAAGGGAAATTTGATTAGAGAAAGAGTAAGGAAGGGCATTGCAACCAGAGAGAAAGCAGAAGCGAGGGGCAAGGGCAATCATGGGGAGGCAGAAGGCAAGGACGACCTGGCCTGCACTCAGTGGCTTGTTATGGGGAACAGAGCAAGATGAGAGCATCCAAAAAGGTTGCACGTGGAAGCGGGCGAGCTGAAGGATGCCCTCGGCAGGAGGGTAATGCCAACAGGCAGAGGGAAGTTCATTCTTCTCCAGCATGGCCAGAGTGAAGAAACCGGAGCTAAGGGGCAGGTGGCTGTCCCCAGCTCCACAAGCAGTGCTCTCAGCTTCCTGCCCACTCCATGTCCTGGCATCTACCCAATCCATGCCAGGGACGCTCTTTCTGTACAGCATGTTCTGACCTCTCAGAGCATCCCCCACCCACTCGCATATGTGCTGGTGTGAGCAGTAGCTCGTTGGCTGGGCTTCCCTCTTGTCAACCCCTGAGTTGCGGGAACCAGTGAAGGCAGGACAGGATAGAGAAGCCAGGAATGCCCTAGATTGAAGCTACCTTTGGACTAAGCTCAGGAGTGCTTCTCTTTGTCCCATGGTTCACAAAATTACTGTCTTCCAGGGTTTAGCACTCTCTTTGCCAAGAGGCATGGGGAGCCACAATCCTCTGTTACATTTGTCCAAAGTTAGAACCTGCCCCTTCTCCAGTGTCCCAAAGCAAAGTGTGTGGAGGGAAAGTGTGAGAGCCACTCGCCTGCCTCATTTCTGGAATGGTACCACTGCTTCCCCAGGAATACCTGTTGACTTCTTGCTGTGCCTCAAGTCAGTCAAGATATATTTGTTTTCCTTTCCCAGATCTGCATTCCTTTCTGCCCTCCACCTTCACATCCCCTCCCTCAGCCATACCGGCATCTCCCCAATCCCAGCGCCCCCATTCCTGTGCTATTCCTACTCTCGTCCCCAGAGCCCAGTTCAGCTCATTAACCTCATGAGTTATTCACCTTACCTCACTTTCATCTTTTCTTCTACTCCTTCCCCTATTCTTTTACCCATGTCCAGCATTGAACAACACTCCCTTTTCTCTCTTCAGGTTTTGGAATCTCAAGGGTCTATCTCAAGGGAAGGAGGGAGAAAAGGGGAATGATGTGCTAAGCATTTTTTTACTTCCTTATTTCCTCCTTCAGCTCAGAGATAGCAAAGGGGGCTTCAGGGGAAGAAAATGGAAGGAGAGGAAATGGTTTTGTAGCTCACAGTGGCTTATCAGGTGCAGGGCTCGGAGAGGCCGAGGTGGAAGTGGCGATGTAAGAGGTGAAATGACATCATGGACAGTGTGGGTTGGGGTCTCAGTGGAACCAGGTCTTGCATCCAGTCCTGTAGACAAGCCCCGTCATTCCTCCTTCAAACTCAGATTTTTTTCTGAGCCAGGGAACTAGGTTTGCCTAAAACTATTAGAGAAAGGACAGAACTTTCATGTCCAAACATATAATTTTACAACTATGGCCCTGTACCCCCCAGCTCCATCAGGCTCACATCTTTATCAGACAGCCCAGGGGTGCATCCGAAGAAAGAGTTTGCCATTCATGGGAAGGAAAACTGCCATTATGACCAGTGGCAGACAAAACAGCACCTGCACCCAGGCTTGTTGACAGCTGGAGCTGAGCATGAGGGAAACAGAGTCACCAGTACCATCTGTGTCCTAGTGCATGGGGCCGGAAAAGTGGGATGGGGCTACAAGATACAGCCGGGACCCTTTCCCTCCCTCCTTCCCCAGCCTTCATCCTCACTGATGTGATGCACCCCTCCCTTCTTTTACAGAGAAGCCACGAATGAACAACATCCTGACATCAGCCACTGAGCCCTATGACCTCTCCTTCTCCCGCTCCTTCCAGAACTTGGCCCACCTGCCCCCATCCTACGAGTCCGCAATGAAGAGCCACCCCAGCAAGTACTCTTCCCTGAAGAGGCTAAGTAAGTGGGTCGTCCCAGGTCTGTCTCTGGAGCCTTCGTGAGATCCTCCTGTGTCTCAAGCTCTTGCCCTACACCTGAGGGACCGGTATGGAGTCCCAAGAACAAAGAGAGAGAGTAGCATGAAAGAAGACAATGGATAAGCTCCTTGTTTTTGTTCTTTGGGGCCTGAGCCTATTTCCCCTGTAGATAGAACAGAGGCCATGGAAGCCTCAGGTCCACATCCCGGGGAAGGCATGCAGGAAAGAACCTTTCCCCAGCCTTGCCCCATACCTACCGTCTTCAAACCACGAGCCTTCTCACCCTCCAGATCTTGGAGAAGAGGCAGCCGACACCAGAGCTTTCTCTGAGTGCCCTCACAGAGATCTTGCTGTGGAAGGACTCCTAAACCACTGTCTCGAGGACCTGAGGCTCCCCACTCTCACATACATATCCCATTTGATCAGTTGAGTCCAGTTCATCCAATAATCCCAGCTCTACATTTGTGTCTGGAAGGCTAGGGACTGATGGGGATATGAGATACAGCCTGATTGGTTTAGGATGTTCCAGTGTCTAGAAGATACAAGCTGGAAGAGCTCTTCCCTCCTACCTTCCCACCCTTGGAACCGTGCCCCCACTACCCGATAAGTCTGTTTTTAGGACCACCCAACTGCAGGCCTAAGTATTTGCTTAAAGCTATGGGGTAATCTACCATCATGAGTCCAGATCAGGTGGAATGGTGAGTTTCCATGGCTAGCAGAGGGATCGTCAATGATCTGAGGACTTATGCATGCCTAGGCTAAGAGGATGTGTGGCTCAGGAGGCAGGACCTAGCCAATGGTTGCCCGCTGGGAAAACTGAGGAGCAGTCAGCATTCCCATATTCTGCAAAGATTGAAAAGTGCGTCTGTGGGAAGGCCCATTCCGAAAATTTGGAGCAAAATAGGTGCAGATATTCTGCGTAAGTTCAAGGGTTCAACAGGCAGTGGGCCTGGGAGGGCCTCCTGCCTGGAGGCCAGGGCGGGGCATCTGAATGGGGTGCAAATGATTCTGGCCTATTGGGATATGCACACAAGGGGTGTGTGTAGGCTTGATTCCGTGGTGTGTGTGGGCCGGATACCCACGTGTTGGCTTCCTATGCATGGGCTCTTACTCCAGAGAAAGTGTTACTCAGTTCCTAAGCTACCAATTTAGCTTTCTCTCAAGTGCCTCGCGGTTGCGGTTGGTGCAGCAGGAGTCTGGCTCTGCAACCCAGTCCCTTGGAGAGAGGCTCCAAAGCCTCATGGGACAGCTGCCAGCTGCCCCCTGGGAGTTTCAGCAACACCAGGAGCCATTCTGTTGCAGGACAGGTGTGGTAGCAGCAGCACCAAGCAGGAGTTGGGGGCGAGGGCTTGTCCTCCATGCCACCATGAACTCCCTGGGATTAGAGGAGCCCCCTAACCCCGGGGCACTCAGGTGGGTCTCAAAAGGGCCCAGCACTGCCTGGGAGCAGGCTCCTGGCCAACCCCAGACTCAGAAGGAATCCAGTGTTAACAAGAGCCTGAGGGACTCTTAGAAGCACTGCACCCATCTGCCTGCGCTGCAGGATCCTGGCTCCGTCCTGGCTGCCACGTGGTGTCACCCTGTCACCCCAGCTGACTTCTCTCTCTGTCTGTCCTGCAGCCGACAAGGAGGCTGATGAGTATTACATGAGGCGGCGGCACCTGCCCGACCTGGCGGCCCGCGGCACCCTCCCCGTCAACGTCATCCAGATGTCCCAACAGAAGCCCTTGCCTCGGGAGAGGCCACGCCGGCCCATCCGCGCCATGTCGCAGGACCGGGTCCTGTCCCCGGAGCGGCGCCTGCCCGACGAGTTCCGCATGCCCTACGACCGCATCCTGTCGGACGAGCAGCTGCTGTCCACGGAGCGCCTGCACTCCCAGGACCCTCTGCTGTCCCCAGAGCGGACGGCCTTCCCCGAGCAGTCCCTGGCCAGGGCCATCTCGCACACGGACGTGTTCGTGTCCACGCCCATGCTGGACCGCTACCGCATGACCAAGATGCACTCCCATCCCAGTGCCTCCAGTAACTCCTACGCCACGCTGGGCCAGAGCCAGACGGCGGCCAAGCGCCAGGCCTTCGCCTCGCGCAGGCACAACACGGTGGAGCAGCTGCACTACATCCCGGGCCACCACACCTGCTACAGCGCCAGCAAGACCGAAGTGACCGTGTGACCCCCTGGGCAGGCTGGGCGGGCAGGAGGGGCCTGGGGCAGCGCTTCTAGCCCCCTGGGCTCCCTTCCTTTGTTCCTTCTGCAGGAGGTGGGGGTGGGCTATCTTCACCCGAAAGCCATACTCCCCGGCACAGCAGGTGGCCTGGCACAGCTGCACAGACCTGGGATCAGGGCAGTCAGTCCCTCGCCCAGGAGAGTCCGGGGAGTGAGGAGCGGGGCTAAGCCCAGTCACCACCCTCCCCTCAGCAATCCTTCCAGTTCCACATCCTCTCTCCCTTCCTGGGGCTCAGCTGCAGGCCCGACAGCCAGGAGGCCCTGGCCGGAACCAGAGTGGAAACTGACTGGGTTTGAACTGGCCAGCGAGTACAGTCAATGGCTGACTGAATAGGCTGCTCAGTCTCATTCATTTCCCTAGAACGGCATCACAGGAATCTTCTAGTGCCTAAAACTGCCTGCGCGCTCCAGAGTCAGGGAGCTGCTGTGTCCATAAGCACAACACCGATCTCCTCGGCCTGCTGGACTCTGGCCCCACTAAGTGGCCCTTCCTTTGCTGAGCCCCTGAGGCCCCACCTGAACCTGGCCCCTCCCCCAAGCCTCGGGATAGAGGGATTCCCCCAAGTCCCTTCCTTCTACTGCCTCCCCACTGTTTGGAAGCTTGCCCAGTTCCAGCTGCCTGCCCCACCCACAGGGTCCCCTGCCCCTCTTCTGGGTGGGGGAGGAGGGGATTTTGCCCCTTCCCTAGCCCCACATGTTTCACCCTGAATTCTCTGGGGCCTTGCTCCAGCCCCTTCAGAAGAGAGTATCCAAGAGGTGCAGGGACTGTTGGGACATGCTCCCTAGCAACCCGATTATCTCCACACTTCCTCCAGGCCTCTAGGTCTGAACTATGACCCCACCACTCAGGCCTGCCTTCCCGTCCCCTACGCTGCCCTCTGGAGGGCCAGACAGCTGCAGGTGGGGAGGCCACTGTGAAGCCCAAGGCCTCAGGGGCTGCTGTTCCCATCACCCAGGGCTCCCCTGTCTCCCAGCTCGCAGGTCAGACAGGATGGAGACAGCAGCTTCTGAAAAAGGGCAGCCCCTCTCCCCCCACCCATGTCAAGGAGGGCGTGCGTGGTCCTGCACCTCGTCCACTCCTCCGTCCCCATCATTGCCCACCTCCTGACCCAGTCTTGGTGTGGAATTTGCTCTCTGCCTGTTTCCAGCCCCCCACCTCCTGCAGCTCCATCATTCTCTCCTGGCTGCTGCTTCTTCAGACCAGTGCCTCCTCTGGGTCAAAGGGACAGAGGCTCAGTGGCAAATGCAAATAATGGTACTCCAGGGATTGGTCTGGGGCTAACTGGGTAGCACCCCAGTCTGTCCCCTGCAGGGGACACAGGCCCCAGGTAGAATGACCCCCTTAGCTCTGTTGGGGGGCCAGTTCCTGCCGGACTATCTCAGCCCCTTCCTTGCCTCCAGATGGGGAAGGGCAGGATGTGACCACCTCCTGGAGACTGGATGGTGAGTTAAGCAGCATCCACTCCCTTAAGACCAGAGCCAGTGGGGAGAGAAGGGGCTCCCCCATTCTCAGGGCCAGGGCACCTCCCTTGGCTGGGGCTGGGGAAATCAGCTCCAAACTATTGGGTGAAGGTCTGATACTAAAAATGTGACTCGCCACTGTCAGACTCCGGAAACAATGACCCTGAACTGGGGATTCTAGATTCCCTCAGTTCTGCATGTAATATATTTGGCCCTTTAAAAGGGAGGTGGGGCTGGGGCAGGAGAGATCCCCAGTGTCAGCCCTGGGGTTTTCTAGTCTAACCCAGTCCACAACCACAGAGAAATCAATTGACTGATTCCTCTGACTTATTTCAAGAATTCCAAAGCTCTTGTCTCCTCCCAAGGCTCCCATAGTCACATAACCATGAGGGTATTAGGGCTCAGGGTGGTGAACAAAGCCCTCGGCTCCCCCACAGGGTAGTGTTCTGTGAGGCTGTGAGGACTGGGATAGCTCTGCTTTCTCCCCTACAAACTCATAAACCTTCCCAAGGGCTGGCCCCAGGGTTTATGAGAGTTTGTTCCAGAGGGGAGGCTAAGAGGATTTAGGCTGGAGGAAATCACCCTAAATAGAGCCATTGGCCCTTTCCAGAAACAAAGGAGTGTCTCTCACAGCTGGTCCCTGAACCCACTGCCCTCTAATCCAGCCCCAGGCCAGTCCCTGGGAGGCTGCCTATTGGTGCAGAGGGGAAAGGCTATGGGTGTGCGAAAAAGGCCTCCCCAAGCGTCTATACACACATACTTTCCAAACCAGAAACCTGATCTGTCTCTCTCATCCTGTGAGAAGCATCTCGGCACCAGTTCCCCAGCCCTCAGATGACATTTCTCCTAGGCCCTGTCTTTCTGTCTCAGGGGTTGTTTGAAAGATTGATTCCAAAATGTCTCTCTTCCCAGCCTCACCATTATCCAGTGTAAAACCTGTGGGGTCGGTTAGATCAGAACATTCGACCTGAGCCCCAACTTCTTTTCAATGATTCTTCTGCTTCATCCTGGGGTCTGGGAGGAAGAGAGGGAAGAGAAAGAGAGAAGTCCACAGACTTGCCCCAATTCAGTCCATAAAATGACATCTTAACTAGGACACACAAGTGTCTCACTCATTCGGTTGGTCCATCCAAGTTTGCAGAACAAACAAAGCCACATTACTAGACAAGTTCAGGCAGCAGATAAGGGAGTTCTGGGATTAGAACCCAGATGTCATGACTTCCGCCCTTCCAGGCCCTCCTCCACAATGAAAGTTCCCTTCCCCCAGCAAAGGAAGCCCAGAGCCCAGAATGTTCCTCTGCTTGCTTTTTTTCTTTGTGCGAGTCTCCATTGATCTGTTTGGAATGGACTGGGATCTGCCCGGTTCCCTCCGTTCTTGCTGGTTCCTTGGCCTTTGATGACACCGAAGCTCCCACAACCCCCCATGCCCTTCCACCTTCCCCATATTGCTTCTCCAGTTAACTCTTGACTCCCTGGGTTCCTAAGTCACAGAGGCTTTCCCCGGAATTCTGTTAACCCCCTCACCTGGCTCCTCGATCTCTTGGATGATCGGTTTGCCTTCTAGAAAGTTCCAAATCTTTTAACTCAAATTTCTCCTTTTATCCACTCTCCCACTCTGAAACTCTTTCACAAGCTCAGTCTGTTATGCCAGTCCAGTCTTTCTCTCCTCTCATCTCCCTGGCCTTGCCCTCTTCCTTAAAGTACTCTTTGTCATCCCTAATTTCTTTTCCTTAGTCTTGTCATACTCTTTAGTTGTAATACCTACAGCTCTCAGTGAAAACATTTAAAGGATGAGCCATTCAGATCTTTGCCTCATTGGTTTATCCTTCCCCTCCTGCCCCTAGAAGGTGATGCCTCAGGGCACGTAGCCAAGGGCTCCTACCCTGGTCTTCTGGAGGGAAGCCAGAGAAGCTGCCCTAGCAGAGGCATCTCGGTTCAAAGGTCAGCACTAGCTCTGTAGCTGGCCTGTCCCCCTAAGCTGCTGCCCCAGCCTACCCTAGTCCAGAGGTTTCTACTCTGGCCAAAGTTCATATCCTTGAGGGCTCTTGGCCACTGTTCCACCTGACATCTGTCCTGCTTGTGTGTCACAGATCTCCCTCAGTCCCAAAATTCTGGATGGCCTCATGGCTCCCCAAGTGTGGAGAAATATCCATTCCAACAACCCTGCCACCAGACAATCCATTTCCTCAGAGATACCTTGTCTGCCACCAGCCATCCATCCTCCGACTCCGTCCACAGACAACTGTGGACTTGACCCCAGGTGTTCTGAAAGGGCTGCTGGACCCTAGAAGGCATGGCTTTGGGAAGCGTTGACATGTTTCCTCCCGTATACATTCATCCACCATTTTCCCTAAACCTGGGAAACTTTGCTCTGAAGTATTTTCAAGGAAGCTTGTTGTGTTTTAATGAAGTATTTTTCAGGGTTCAGATGCTATTTTTTATAAATGAAGCATTTTAATGACAGAGTCAGTATGAAAGATGTGTGTTCCTGAGCTCAATATTTGATTTCGGAAGGAAGCATACTACAGGAGGAAAAAGCTTGGGGCCGAGTCTCTTGGACACACTTCTGCCCTGGCTTTGTCTCCATCTTGCCATGTGACTGAGGACGAGTGCTATTCTTGCTCAGTGCCTCAGTTTCCTGTAAAATGAGGGACTTTGACTAAATGAACTCTGATACTTCATCCAGCTCTTACATATTAGGGCTTTCATTTACCTTTCTTCACCTTCCTCCTCTATCCTAACTGAGCTGCATGATTCCCATTAAGGCTGCCCCACGGTGACAACCTTAGATGACCTAGACAGCCACCAGACTCCTCACCAGAGCCTGGGTGGGCCCCAGGGTCTTGGCCACCTAGGGATGCTGTCATATCTGAAGGTGTAAGGGCCTACCCATTCAACAGGTTACCCACCGTGTGTCATGGAAGTCTTCACATACAGACACACCTACTGAGTCACCTATGGTATCTGTGTCATTGGGAAATCCTGAATTTGAACTTTTCACGTTGATGTGGTCCTTAAAGCTGGAGGGAGGGAGTTCTGATTTCAGAGAGAGGATGGGCTAGAGGAGAAAGGTCCAGAGGTTGGCCCACAAGGCAGGTTTGTATTTGAGAATGAGGGGGACTGCATTCCAAGCCACAGAGGAGCATTCACGGCAGAAGCTGTGTGTGGCAAGGATGTCATATCCCCCTCCAGAGCCTGGGTCCTGAAGACTGAGTCTCAACACTGGGCTTCATTCCAGCTGGAGGAAGGGGAAGCATCACTTCTGGGCTGCTAGGAGTTGGGTATCCTGGAACCTCACTGGCCCCTCCGTGGGACACTACTGTCCTCCCCATGAAAGCTTGTGAAGCAAGATTGAGAGTATAAGTCAGTATCATCAGATCCATCTTGTAAATCAGCAAACCCACCGACCTTCATCAGTCAGAGAAATGACGTTACATGTTCCCTTCATGTCCTCCTTTCTGAGGGAGAGGGAGAAGCCTGCTCAACTTTGCTGCCCACTCCGTTGGGACCCTCGAGTGCCACTCCATGGGAGGACTCATTCATTTGCTTCACAGTGGCAAATATTCCTCTAGTTCTGTGACTCAATTAGACATTTTGTAGTAAAGAATTCTTGAAATTCTCTAATAAAAAGCAATTCTTACTGTAATATTTTTAGTTTGGGGACAATTTCCTAAGGGGGGATTAATGAACATTTTTACGCATTACCCCAATTTATGGATTCCGTGTTTATTATATGGTAGCATTGATGGAAGTACCTTTCTGTCTGTACCTTGCAGTTTCTTCATCCCCATCAGCAAGCTTCGTGATGAGCAGTGTTCTTGTCACTGCTGCTCTGTACAAATCTCATCGTCCTACTTACCTGTCAAAGCACATTCTATATGTACTGTAAACACATATCACTTTAGTAAGATTTAGTCAAGGATTTTTCCACTTTTGTCAGTAACATATATTTATGGATTAAAAAAATAAAGCCGTTTCAAAATAACCTGTCTCTGCAAGTATCCATGTGCTTAATTTTACAAACATAGAGCCAAAAAAAAAAAGTAAAGATAAAAAGAGAGAGAACTCATAGACATGGACAACAATGTGGTGATTGTGGGGCAGGCTGGGGGGACTATGTGGAAGAGAACATAGAGAGGATAAATGGTAATGGGGGAAAAGACTAAATCAGTAAGTAAATGGAATGAAAAATCCTGAAAGGATGTAGAAGATCATTGGAGATGGGCAGAAGCAGGGATTGACTGCAAGTGAAAATGAGGGAACTTTTAAGGTGATAGAAATGGTTTAAAGTTGGATTAGGATGATGGCCACACTGTATAAATTCAGTAAAAATCATTCAACTGTATACTTGCAATGAGTGATTTGTATGATATGCAAATTGGGCCTTAATAATGCTTTTGTAAATGGTGAACAAAAGGAATATAGGAAGGTAGACGTGGAACAAATGCCAATGGACAAGGTATACCAATTCAAAACATAATTAGGAGTTATAACTCTGTATCCGTACTCATCGACACTAGCACTATTATTCTGGGACAGTAGATCTCAGTTTGGTTTTAGTTATAATTCTTGTAGTTAATACGAGTGATTAGAGTACAGGTGGTTAAATATCGATGCGATTTTAAAAAGTGAGTCAAATTGCACCATGAAAGTTGATTTAGATTTGGAGCCTTGCTCCAGGTTCTTTCTTTGGACGCATTTTTTTATTATCTTCTTTGGCACATGTTCACTGATGCTGCAAGGTCATCTGCTGTCCTGTTTCTGAGTTTTCAGCATCACCTGGACACTGGTGGGCTCAGGTTCAGCAGGCAGTGCTGCCAAACAGGGCATGTCCTTGGCCAACTCTAGTGACTCCATGGCTCCTAGAATCCACAGCCAATTAGACTCTCTTACCACAGCCCAGCTCCATGGTGATTAAAACCCTTCTCTTTGGATGTGATGCACTTACATTCAAAAATCCTTTTATTACTCCTGCCAATGGCATTCTTTACCTGGGACAAAGTAATAAGCCTATTTACTCCTCTAATGCATAATAACACATAACCACACATTCTGAAATGCATTTTGCTCACTGCATCATTTGTTTACTAGCAATCATTACCACAGTGCATTGCTTCTAAGTCATAGTGGGCTCTCACCCATAATGATTCATACCAAGTACACACACACACACACACACACACACACACACACTCCAAGCATATAAAAGCTTCATTAATCTATATTCAATATTGGAGGGAAACCCAAAGGAAAACAAAATTCTGAATTGGAGATATTTTTTTTTTTACAGAAGTGCAATTTAATTACAATGCTTACACACACATATAATGACTAAATTAGACAGGCAACATGTTCCCAAACAGAAAACCTCAGACCTTCCTTATTGAATAGGGAAGAAGAATGGGTAATTAATATAAAAACTGTCAAAAGGTATGGTTCAAAGAGTTCTGAACATGCTTTAAATGGTATTTCTAAAATACTTTAAAAGATCATTTTCTTAGCCCTGGTCAGAATGCCCAGTGGTTAGAGCGTTGGCCCGGGCACCAAAAGATCATGGTTGGATTCCTAGTCAAGGATACATACCTGGGTTGCAGTTCCACTCCCCGTTTCTGGTTGGGGCATGTGCTGGAGACAACAAGTCAATGTGTCTCTCTCACATCCATGTCTCTCTCTCTCTCTCCCTCCTGTCTCTGAAAGCAACGGGGGGGAAAATCCTCATGTGAGGATTGACAAAACAAAAAAAGATTATTCTCTTAAATAGGCTAAATGGCCTCTTTAAATACCATCAACTCTTAACAATTCAGTTTAATTTTTTCTCTTTGATTCTCAAAAGTAAACCTCAATTAAGCCCTATCACAGTTGCCACTAATTCCAAATTGACAAAATCTGAATAAATTAGGTCTTAATATATCACCAGTAATAAGCCAAGGCCAGTGAAATCTCAGGTTGAAATCACAGAGGTGCCAGGAGTACTAGACAGTTTTTCACCTTCAATGACACTTTAGACACTGATCTTTTTCCTCTCTGGTTGAGCAATAAGGAAGCACAACCCCTCTAGGAAGGAGGAAAAATACTTTCCTTCAAAATTTTAAGAAGATGATCAAGGATACTTAGTGTTTGGACTGCAAATGTGTCAGGAGTTGGAAAATCAGAAAAGAGCGGAAGTTGGGAATGAGAGCTTTGAAAGTTCCAGAATGAGGGAATCAGTAACTTTCATACCAATGATGTGTTGTCAATGTCATCTCTGGTTTCTTTATTCTCTGGGATATTAGTCTCAAAGGTTCTTCCCATACCTGATACATGCTATCCCTGAATTATCACAAAACTCTACTCAAACTATATCCAGACTTCCAGTTAACTAAATAAACCTAACCCATCCTGCTGTCTTCCTTGGTCCTATCCATCTCAATTTCCCCATCCCATGAGAACAGAATGTAGTGAAAGAGAACTGGACTGGGAGTCAGAAGACCTTGCTCATTGTACTGGCTCCGCCAGCATTGTTCTGCATGGCCTGGAAAGACTTCTCTTCTTCAAATCTGTTTTTTATTTAAAATAAAATGAATGGGCCAGACCACTCTAAGTCTCTAAAATCCTTCTTCAGCTTCTTTAGTCTATTTTTTGTGATTTTGTCAAGTTCTTGCACAGAGTTGGTGGACTCAGCTGGTACTAGTCATGGCAGAAGGGTAGAGTGATGGGATGGAAGAAGAAAACTCTTGGCTGGAGCCTCTGCTATGAGATAGCATCTTCCCAGTTGCCAGCATTTCTACCTTATGTTAATAAGTTGGCTGGAGGGGAAGAAAAGGTATTAAGCTAGAGGAAGAACAAGGTCCTTAGAAAACTGCCTGTTCTATTTAACTTAACTTTTTGTGGTTTCCAGAACTCAGCAACTTTACAGAAAGTCCTCATCAGTTCATTATTTTCCTCCTTTTGCCCGGAGAAATAGAACTCAAATGTATGTTTCAGGACCAGGGCTCTTTCCACTAAGAGGAGAGAAAAGTTGTTTTGCCTCCAGCCTCAATTTCAATCCCAAATCCAAGTTCCAGAAATATGTGTGAAGTGTAGCATATAGGACCATTGCCCTCATTCCCAACTGCGTGCACCTTAATGACTTTTTTCTTGGACCATTTATAAGAGCTACTCCTGCTGACATTGATCTTCACTTTGGACTTGGAGAAAACAAAAACTGTCAGTGTGTGCTCCCAGAGAGCAGCATCAGTAGCCCTGAGAGCTCATGGCCATGCAGACACCAGTCTCCAACCCAGACTCAACCAGAATCTCTGGCGGTGGGGCCCCAGAATTTGTCATTTGATGAGATACCTTGGTGACTCTATGTACATTAGAGTTTGAAACGCAGATCATTCTGCCTTTTATTTTTGAAATTCTATAACTTTGTGATAAAAATAAAGACTTGGAATTCAGGAAGGAGAGTAAGCCTTGATCTATATAGCCAAACAATTTTAAGTAACGAGCTTCATGAAGAGGTTAGAGCAAAAATGAGTTTACAGAGGATTAGGTATTTAAGAAATGAAGAGACAGCTGAGTCAGTTGTAGAAACTATCTACAGGAAAGTTTCATAGAAGAGAATGTCCATGATATTGGAAGGCATCATAAGGTTACATGAGAACCATTAAACATTGCACAAATCTGAATGTGTTAACATTCGAAGGAGCATTGAGAAGGACATGGGCATAGAACAAGAGTCCTTCCTTTGGGCCCTGGAGCTGTACAGGAGGAGGAAGAGCTGTGACTCTGAAACTTCTTGGGAGGGCAGGATGGAAGCCAGTGTGAGATGATGGGAAGGGGCTGCTGAGGGGATTTTCCTGGAGGCTCTCAATCTTCTTGATAATGTGTGATGCAGAGTCACTGAATCTCACAGGAAGGCTGGATTGTGCTATGGTGAGAACGCCCAAATCTCCTTAACATAGCAAAGAATTCTATTTCACTTCCACTCAGTGTGGATCAGCTGGGGTTCCTGTTCACTTCCTTGTCCTTGCTCAAGGGCTGGGACATATCTGGAGCACCCACTTTCTACCATGTGGCTTGCCTTCAGAGCAGAGGAAAAAGAGAACTCTGAAGGGTTTGGCTAAGGACAATGAAATGGTAGCCCAGAGGTGACACACAGCATGCCTGTCAATCTGGTTGCATAGTCCCCACCCCACCACAGGAGAGCCAGGACGTATGACTCCATGCTGTTCCAGGCAGACGGGGAGGCAAGAAATACCCAGAGAGTAGATAAATGACCACCACAGTTGCCATATCGTACTGAGAGCTAAAGACAGGAACTCACAGGGGCAAACAGCCCCTTCTCTATTGCTGTAGCAAAACCATCAAGATATTCTCATTTTTTAAAATCAGGTAAAACTTTTCTGCAGTTGATTTATTTTATACGAACCCAGTGGCATGCTCATTTCCATTTCAAATTGGCTAGTAGATGCCTTACATAATCAGGAGTCTTTTGGTTACAAAAAACAAAAATGTACTCAATTAGTGGAGGCCAAAAAATGAGAATACTGTGTATTTATTTATTTATGTCTACCAGATATAAAAGTCTCTCATAGGATCTGAGGCCTGAATGTTTAACCGGTCTCTCCACAGTGAAGAAGTTGAACATCTTCCACAACCATGGCCTCTCTCTTGGTGGCACATTCTCGTTTCCTATTCACCGCAAATTATTCCTCAGCGTGTGGTTCTTTTCATTCAGGGTCCAACCTGATAGAAATGACATCTTCAGCAACCCGATGGCTAGCGGGCACAATCTCTCTGTGCCCCATTCTAACATTCCTGAGAGAAAACTGAAAATCTCTATAACGCCTCCCCTTGTATATCATTATCTATTGCTGCATGACACAACATCCCGTTTTACACACAAATAACGACAATGATTTATTGTCATAATCTCTCATGATTCAGAGGGTTGACTGGGCTCAGCCAGATAGTTCCTACTAAGTTCACTCACGTAGCTGCGGTCAGGTGCCAGCTGAAGCTGGAGTTGTCTCCAAGCCTTCCTCCCTCATATGTCTGCTGTTAACACCCGTTGTTGGTGGGACTTCAAAGGGGGCTGTCAACTAGAACTCTTACATACATTCTCTCCACATGGCAGCTGGGTTCTAAGAGCAAGCATCTGGGAAGAGAGAGAGGGTGGGCAAAAAGGAGATATTAAATGAGTGAGCCAGGCAAGAGCTGTATCATCTCATGTGACGTAGCCTCAGAAGTCACAGAGTACACTCTTTGGGTCACAGAGTTATGGAGTTCTGCCAGGTTCAAGAGCAGGGGCCACCAACTGTGCTGCCTGAAGGAAGTGTAGCAAGGCTGCATCGTAAGAAAAGCATGTTGATGGAGGACATGGCTATGGGCATCCTTATCTGCCACCTTTTCGGTCAAGTGTCTATGCCTGGCCCCATAGCTATGGTCAGGGAACCCTGGACCACATACTCCAAAATGGCTACAACTGTTCACCCCGGGAGTTATATCGTTTTCAGAAGATGATTAGTGTAGCAGCCGCTTTACAGTGGGACATCCCTGAAGTGTTGAGAAGGCATCCCATGAACAGAGCATCTGTTCATTAGTTCCAACATGGGAACTCTGGGGAATACAGTGAACAAGACATGCTAACAATAGGTTCAGTGCAGTTTCACTAATATATTCCCCGACAGGGTGATGATTTTAAACTGTGGAGTTTTTTCCTCCTTTCCTTTTACCCTGACTCTTTTCCCTACCAGTCCAAAAACAACAACAGTAACCCTGCATCTCTTCTTTCTCCAGGAAAAGGTTAGAGACAGAAGAAGTCTTTGTGACCCCTTGACTTTCACAGCTGGCTTTTGTCAAGCCCACAGTGGCAAAAATTCTCACTAATTGCAAGAGCCACATAGTGGAAAGAGAATCTTTCCATTGGTATCAAAAGCTGAACTTTGAGTATCAACGAGCCACACTGGATAAGAAACCACAGAGTAGGTTGCGGTGGAAGAACACATTTTGCTGCTACACAGGACAGAGTGAAATATCTTCCTATCCTGAAAGAAGAAATTTAGGGAGAATCAGAGGAGAGAGCAAGACATATGTGCCTCTGGGAAGGCCCGACCCTGATCACCACCACCATGAGGTGGGCTAGTCAGGATGGTGGGAGACAGGGGTGGACAGTGGATCCATCCACACAGACTGGAGAACCCGAGGGCAGCACAGCCTCTGCTCAGTATTCTGCCTAGAACTCAAGAGAAAATTCCTGATGAATGTTCCATGCCAACATATGGCAGGTCTGGCAGCA
The DNA here is from genome assembly GCA_004026665.1 of Murina feae. Classification (NCBI taxonomy): domain Eukaryota; kingdom Metazoa; phylum Chordata; class Mammalia; order Chiroptera; family Vespertilionidae; genus Murina; species Murina feae. Next base: position 33,580 of record PVJC01000556.1, read on the forward strand.
TAGAAATAGTGGCAAGACAGATGTACATAGAGCAAGCCCCTCCCCACCTTAAAGTCCAGGCCCTCAACCCCTCTATATGGCTAGGAATACGAAAGGTATCTCTGAGTATTGGGTTGTAGCATTTTATAGTAAAAGGTGTTGGCCATATAAAGGGCTACTGAGCAATATTAGCAAAGTGTGACCTGCATAAACCTCTGACAAAGTTGATTGGCCTTGAGATATCATGTTGCTTATTTCCATGATGCTCTTCTCATAGGTCAGCAAAGCTTCCAAAGATGCAGAACAGGACTGGTCTTTGGTTTCACTGTAGCGATGAGACTCCTGGGAAGCTATGTCACCAAGAGAAAGGCAGTGTAGCAATAAATTGAAATCATCAAATACAGCAGGAAGAGAAAGAGGAAATACCAAATCCCAAACATCTAGATCTCTTGCTCGAATTGTCACTTTCCACCACAAAATCTCAGCGAGAAATAAATGCAACAAGACAAGCGCAAAGTAAAGCAGCATTTATGCTTGTTGAGGGCCATGTAGGACTACAGTGGACTCAGCTAGAACTGATGGAGGATTCCCTTTTCTCTAGGTAACAGTTAGAGGAAGAATAAGAAAGGGAGAGACTCTTCTTAAGTCCAGGACACAGCTGAGTTAATTCAAGTGCCCAGGCCTTGCTAGACCTGGGCCACTCAACTTCGAGGAGTGCCCCAGATCAGCTTAAGTTAACCATGGTGGGGAGTGGGGGAGGAGGGAGTTAGGAGGGAGAGAGGAAAATCTCAAAGGACCACAGGCCAAAAGGAGAGAAAAGAAAAAGATGGCCTAACTCCTGAGTTTCTTTTAGAAAGAAAGCCCAGCCTCGTTTTGTTTAACCAACCCTTTGAGTAAACATGCCTCGCAAGTATGTGCTCTGGCAGTGGTGATGAGGGAAAATCAGAAAGGACAGTTAAGGGGAACTGAGCAGCTCGGCCCTTCTCTCCACTGAGGAAATCTCTGCCCTCTGGATTTCTCTGTACATGTGATGAAAGGGTGTCTCTGGGGCTCACTTTGGGCCAGCATTTGGTCAATCCAGCTCAGAGGTCTTCCTCTTTAGATTTTGGGGGACAGAGTGGAGGAAGGTAATCTAGGGGGTTTGCTGTGAGCTTCCACTCCCTTAGACAGCAGCAGTCCCCTCTCTGTCTCTTGACTTAAGAGCTCAACTCAAGCCCAGAATCAACCAATGGGCACTGATGTCCTTTCCTTGGGAGAAGAGCAATACTGTCCGAGAAGGTGCTCAATCCCAGGTCCACCTGCATTGGCTGCCCTGCCAGGCCCACCAGCTCTTGCCTGAGGCTCAGGTAAGCAAAGAAGTAAGCAACTCACACCTCACAACCATGAAACTGTCTCTCTGGTTTTACTTCCAGAATCTGACGAAACAGGTCAAGCCACAGCAGTGAGCATTAGGATGACCTCTAGGCCATCCCAGGCCAACCAGCATTCTCTTTTCTATTTCTCCACAGACATTAGCTCTAGCTCTCAATGAGCTGATCCGCCAGGAAACAATGGAGCCCATCTTCCATCTGAAAGGCACACGTGCCGGTTACCTCTGTAGTCTATCCCTGTGCACATAACACTCGCCCGGGAGGAATCCCCCCCACAAAAGGACAAGAGGCAGCATAGATGAGTGGGCAGGGCTTTGGCTCTGAAACAGGCCACTACTATCTGGCTTTGTATTTAAACTTCATGCTTTGGAGGACTGTCTGTAAGACAGGGATTACCCCTGTGCTGAAGTCATAGCGCTTCATGAGGATGAACTAGTTAATGCATGTAAAGCCCTTAAATCAGGGCTTAGCACAGCGCAAGCTCCCAGGAAACGTTAGGACAGGCTGTGACTCACTTTCAATAGACTTGGCGCATGTGCGAGGGAGGGGGTTAGCTTTATAAACGCCCTCCTCGCAGAGCGGCCGCCTCCCTGGCCCTGGCAGGTTCAGAATAAAGAGCCCCTGCTTTCCTGTGCACAGGTGTCCAGATGATTCCTTTCCCCGAGGCAGAAGCCTGCGGAGAGCAACCAGGGAGCCTTTCTCCACAGAGAGAGCCTAATCCTCAAACCACAGTGGCATCAGAATTACCTGAAAGTCTCCTGAAACCACATGCTGAGACACACTGCCAGTTTGTTTCAGGAGATCTCACATTTCTAACTCATTCCGAGGTGCTGATGCTGCCTCCCAGGATCACACTTTGGGAACCACTGGCTCAGCCCTAGAGCCCAACAGGCCTAGTCATTCCAGCCCAGGACTCTCATCTGGCTGCCTCAGCCTTCCACTGGAGGGCTGCGCGATTTCTTGACTTCAGTCATGACCTTGTATCTGAAGGGATTCCAAAGAAGCACAAGGCAGTGGTTCGGTCTCTTCTCAGGGTCTCAGACCTCTCCAAACTCATGGAAATAAGTGTCTGAAGGAATAAAGAGAGACAGAGAAGTAGAAGCAGAGAAACAGATAGACAAAACCAGGGAGAGAGAGAGAGAGAGAAAGGAGAATTAAGGGGGGGCAGGGTGGTGAAGAGTCAGCTTTCCCATTCCTTGGCCCTGTAGAGGGAAGAGCTTGCCGACAGGCAGTAGTTCTCTCTCTATCCTGCCAGCACAGTGGAATCACCTGGAGATTTTTAACATGTCCCAAGGCTAGGGCCCCATTCCCAGGTGCTACCTATGTTACCCGGGGTGGGCCTGGGTGTTGGGACTTGAAAATATCCCAGGTGATTACAATGTGTGGCTGCAGCTGAGGACCTTGGAATAGGGAGCAGCACTCCCCAGCTACACTCAGCTCTAAACCTTGGAGAGCTCCTCTTGGTGGACTATGTCTATTAGATCCTAGATGTCGTTTGGCCCATTTCGTTATCCTTCTGATAGGAAGGGGACTGTGGCTAAATGAAGAGGAAGAGAGTGAGAAGGATCTGAGATCTTCCTCTTTTCTGGAGGCAAATAAGAAAAATCAAGAAAGTTATCTTTAAATGTGAGAAAAAAACAGCAATTAGAGGATCTTTCCTCAACCTCAGGTATCTTGAAGAACAATGCTCACCATCACAATCCTTTCCTGCCCTAGCCCCATCCTACATCCACCAAGGTGACCAGCTCAAAGGAGAACATCAGCTTTCAGGTTTTTGTAATATATGTATTACAACTGAATATATATTTCACAAATTTATAATTTCATCCCACAAGAAGGGTTGGCTCCCTGGGCCTCTTCGATGTGTGACTTCCTCTAAAATCAAGAGGACCATATCTAAAAGTTAACATCAAGCCCTATGCAATCCCACAGTCACAGAAAGGACCAGCTGAGCAGGTGTGCATTCTGCAGCGTTCCTTGTTCTGCCTACTGGGGTGAAAGCATGCAGTTACACGCCACAGACTATTGTAGTAAGTAGTGTGCAGAATTCATTTTTTTAAGTTATACTTAGTGGATCATTATGACTAAGTAATGTGTGGAATTCATTTTTAAAAAATAGTGTCATCGACTCTTCATAGCATACTTTTATAAGACAAGCAAGTGAGGACTATCATTGTTTAGCACATTTAATTAAGTATTTCTTTCATCCTTCTGGGAATTAAACATTGAATGGTGAGTAAACACAGGAAAATGGGCCCATATGAATTTCTGGTTAACTGCCTTAAGTCAAAAGCAGGGTGAAAATCAAGAACTCAGTCTGTGACCTGGAGTTGTTATGTGACAATGACTGAAGGCTTACCCCTCACATCTTCCAGGAAGCACCCCTTTATGTTTTCTCTCCCAACTTCTCTTTGAAGGATTCTTTCCCCCTTGCCAATAGACATCTTCATCTCTCCTTTTTCTTTAGCTGCCACTTGCATCAGGGTGACTATTGCTTAAGAGGGACAGAAAACACACTCAACTTGGCTTATTGGGGAGGGGATATCTTGGGTCATGTAAATGGAAAGTCTGATGTGAGGGCCGCAGCTCAAACAATCCTTAGCAACTGCTTTCTCTTCTCCATCTCTCGCTCCACTTCTATCATCTTAACTCCATTTTCAGATATTCCTACCCCGGCCCCATGGTGCCAAGGTGGCTGCATTAGCCCTTCCCTACATGCTCCTAGGTTCAAGTACAAGAGAAAGACCACGTATACCTCAACAGCCAAACCAAAACTGTGGGTCCAACCCTCTGATGAGTCAGAGTAACACAGGATGCCCACTGCACATTGATGGCTGACAACAAGAGGCAGAAGGATCTGGTCAGCTTAGGTCAAGTCACATGCTATAGTGCTAGAGTTGGAGACTAAGCCTTATCAGAAGTACCCGGACTCGGGGTAGAGTAGAAGGTGCTTCAGGAGGTGCAAGAAGTTCCCCCACAAAAAGTGGTGAACAATTACTAGAAGGGTGAATGGATGCCAGAGTAAAAACACAAACAAATAAACAAAATGGAGGGCTAGCTTTCTGTTGACTTCAATAACAGGGAAAGTACTGTATGGAAAGTGACTAGACTCAGAGAGAATGCAGACAGCCTCGAGTCTGATCTAGCATTGTCTTTTTCACATTTTATTGTTGTTATGAATAACAGGTTTGGATTGTGAATAGACGGTTTCCTGTCTCTAAAGACAAGTCTCTATGCTATCCATCACTGCATCCCCGAAGCATGCAGAAAAAGGACTGATGAATGCATTCATACTCACAGAGAGTGAGGTCTCTGCTCTACAGCCCACAGAACATGTTGGGTCATGAGGGAGAAAAGAAGGTAGTTAGAATCATTAATAACCATTAATGAGAAAGTGCATTATGGTCTCTACTGAGGGACTCCTAATGCAATCTCTTCCAACTTCTCTTTAGAATAACCAAGAAAACACACAAAAAGAAGAATGTCCACTTCTCAGTTAGGACTCATGGGTCACCTGAGTCAGACTCTGCAAAGAATGGCCTTTCACTCTAACGCACATGGAAACCACCAAAACACATTCTGAGTGTGACTTCATGAAACTGAGATGGCTGCATGCCTTCCCTACTGCATCCTTGCAAGCTAAAAGATTTAGACACATATAATCTAAATTAAATGTTGGCAAACTTTTTAAAAATATATTTTATTGATTTTTTACAGAGAGGAAGAAAGAGGGATAGAGAGTTAGAAACATTGCTGAGAGAGAAACATCAATCAGCTGCTTCCTGCACACCCCCTACTGGGGATGTGGCTGCAACCAAGGTACATGCCCTTGACCGGAATTGAACCTGGGACCTTTCAGTCCACAGGTCAATGCTCTATCCACGGAGCCAAACTGGTCATGGCATGCTGGCAAAGTTTTTATGTAAAGAGAGAAATATTTCAGGCATTGTGGAGCTCTTTACAGTTACAACTATTTGACTCTGCCCTTCCAGTGTGAAAAAGCCCAAAGACTTTTCATAATTCATAATGCAATTCATAATAAAACTCATAAAATCCTATATAATAAAAGGCTAATATGAAAATCTACCAAAGGGCAGAATGACTGGTCGCTATGATGCATACTGACCACTAGGGGGTAGATGCTCAACATAGGAGCTTCCCTGCAGGTCAGTGTGCTCCCACAGGGGGAGCCCCACTCAGCCAGAAGCTGGGCTCAGGGCTGGCAAGTGCAGCAGCGGTGGCGGGAGCTTATCCTGCCTCCATAGCGCTAAGGATGTCTGATTGCCGGCTTAAGCCCAATTATCCCCAAGGGCTCCCGGACTTAGAGAGGGCACAGGCTGGGCTGAGGGACCCATTCTCCACAGTGCACGAATTTCGTGCACTGGGCCTCTAGCTAGTAATTAATAAATGAGTACATACATACATAAATAGTCAATAAATGTTATTTGCAAAAATAGGCAGTGGGCTGAATTTGGTACACAGGCTGTGTAATTTGCTGACCTGTGATGTTAACCATAAGTGCTGAGTAGGTAAAATAATCAAAATAATATTTACCCACTTCTGTCCTCCAACTTAATCTTACCCCACACTCTTCATCCTCATCAGCTTTCTACAATCAGAACTAGAGACTCCCATAAAAATGTTCAGTGAGACTGGACAAAGATTAGATTCTGGTAGCTGTGTACTAAAAGGCAGACGGTAGTAGTATTTGTGTGGGATGAAAGTGCATTTTCTGTGGTCATGAAACTCACATTTGCCAGGAAAAAAGGAGTTATATATTGAGAGACTGAATATACAAATGGAAAATGGCCAGCCACATATAAAAATAGAACTCTGATCCACAACCTGCAACAAGCTTGTCCAGAAAGCCAAACAATAACCTCGTAGTGGCCCCAATCCACCACAACCATGATTATTAACTGACAGATTCCATAACAGTTGTCCCCAGTTCCAACTTAGGACCAGACAAATGTAGGACACCCAGTTAAATCTGAATTTCAGACGAGCAATTGTTCAGTCTAGTATGTCCCATTTCCCCATGCAGTTGTCTGCACTCGCGGGACACACTTATACAAAAAGCTTCTTCTGAAACACAGATTTCACTGGCATCCTGTACTCTGTCTGGCACTCTCACCTACCCGGGAGGACGTGGTGCCAGGCTCGGCGCCTGTGCAGACCTCTGCCTGCTCCACAGACGTGTGCTTCTGCAGGTCTCTCCTCAGGCTCCTGCTCTGTGGTTCTCACACATGACTTTCACACTTTCCATAAACTCAGCCTGTTTCACACAATCCGGTGCTGCAAGCTGATGTGGAGGCCTGTTTCTCAGATCCTCCAGCTATAGCCATCTGTACTGTCACTTCCCAGCTCGTCCCGGAGCAGGGAAGCTCTCATTTCTATATTAAAACCTTTGTTTCTATAATACTTGGAGGGACTCTGACCAAGCCAACCAATTCACTCCTATATCCAGTCAGTGGTAGAAAACACAGTCTTGCCAATTCAAGATAATTCAATAATGGCTTCTCTCTCTCTTATCCTCGCCAGAGGATATTTTTCTCACTGATTTTTAAAGAGAGAGGTGGAAGGGAGGGAGGGAGGGAGGGAGGGAGGGAGGGAGGAAGGGGTAGGAAGAGAGAGAAAGAGAGACTTCGATGTGAAAGAGAAACATTGATTGGTTGCCTCCCACAGGAACCCCAACTGGGCCAGGGATTGAACCTGCAACACTTTGGTGAGCAGGCCAAAACTCTAATCTCTTAGCTACACCAGCCAGGAAATCAATCACTTCCTTTTTTTTCTAAATCATTTTTTAGTTTTTAATTACAGTTGACATATAATGCTATATTATTTCATGTATGCACCTCAGTGATTAGAGTTACTAAGTGATCATCCCAATAAAATTTGTATCCATCTGACACTATACATGGTTATTGGACTATTATTGACTATATTTCCTAAAGAGCTTCCCAGAAAAGAAAAAGCCAAAGGAGTTCATCACCACCAAACCAGTATTGAGGAGAAAGAGGAGGAAGAGGAAGGGGAGGAGAAGATCAGTCACTTCTGATGTCTGTAGGCTTCAATATTCTTTTCCTTTACTCTCTTTTCTGGAGGGCTGTAAGCTCCTGGGGGCTATATATCTGCCTGTCATCAGGAGAGGGGCTGCATCTGTACTTGTCCTCAATGACATATAGACCACCTTGTAACCAAGCCCTGTCATCCACCAAGGCCTCTAGGCGATACAGGTACCTGTACTGTGTCCTTCTCAGCCTGACCTCTCTATGCATTTCTGTTCTCCTCCTGACCAGCCTACAAAGATCTTACCAAGCGTCAGCCCGTATGCCTGAACCAGGCCAGGGCAAGTCAGCAACTCTTTAAATCCCGCCCTTTCCTATACCAGGACAGGCTTGGATAAAGGCTTTTTCACATGCTTTCAGTTTCCCATCTTCCCTGGGAAGCCAGGCTCAAGTGACCCCTTCCCCTGGACCCCCAATCAGTGCTGTGGTAGTTGTCATGCATCCCCTTTCCTGGACTCTCCTTAAAAGGGTCAAGACTTCTATAGCCATTTCCAAGGAGTCTTCTACTTTGCTTCTCCAGCCCCTCCCCATGCTGGAAAGAGCTCTCTGTCTTCTAAGGAAATCTGCTTGTCACGTAGCCATGCACTCCTCTCCACCCGCAGTTCAGCTCGTGCATTCTAACTCTCAGCCTTCCAGACGGTGCCATGGATATTCAAAGCCAAGCGCTCAGAGCTGAAAGACATGAGCAATACAACATAAACCCTTTCTCTTTCTGAAGTGTTTTACTCTCACAATAAAAGAAAAGAAATAGCATGCCTTTCAAGGCTATTGTCTCTGCTGTGTGTTTAAAGACCATTCAATGGGCTATTTTGGGTGGTAGCCACACTCCCCGGAGGTATTAAAATGTCACTAACTCACAGAGTGAAGAGCCACAGGACAAGAAATGAATGAAAAACCTCAATTAGCATTTGACAATGTATCCCCTACTTGTAATTGTTAGCACACTCTATCCGTTTGCATTACTGGAAAACCAGACCAGAAAGTGCAAAAGGAAAATAAGTAATAATCAAAGATTCCATAGAACAATCCTCCCCGCTGGGAAGAAACACGTTATTATGAGAACCGAAAGGGCTCTCATAATTTCAGGCAAAAATCAATTCAATGGGATTTAGCTTTACCCTAAAACACTTCTCCTGAATTACAAAAATAAAAGAAAGAAAAGAATTTTTAAACAATCATGCGGTTTCAAAATGTTACCTATGGCCCTGGCCAGGTGGCTCCGTTGGTTGGAGCATCATCCCCCTACACCAAAAGGTTGTGGGCTTGATTCCTGGTCAGGGCACATACCTAGGTTACAGGTTCTATCCCTGATCGGGGTATGATGGGAGGCAACCTATTGATGTTTCTCTCTCCCCTCTCCCTCTGAAATCAATAACCATATTCTTGTGTGAGGATCTAAAAAAAAAAAGTTACTTACAAAGGAACAAAAATCAAACTGGCTTTAGAAAGCAGTGGATCAGTTTCTATAGAGGTTTGAGGGGAAAACAGGTATTACCCCTAAATGTTATACCTCCCTAGTTCTGAGCTGGAGAGATGGATTTAGGGGACATTGGCATAAAGGGAAGAATTGTTGCTTTGGGTGAGTAAGTTCATACAAGAAGTGATTTTAAAGTGAGAAGACCCAGAGCTCTGAGAGATGTCTAAGCAATGTCAATACTGAGGGAACACACAAAAGAGAGCAGTCAGAGAATGAGGGGACGCTTGTCATGGAAGCTGAGACTAGAACAAGCGCATTTCCCCACAGTGAACCTGCAGTCTGCTGGGCTGAACAGAGCCAAGTGCAGTAAGAAGGGGCTGAGCAGTGCCTGTTGAATGTGATGACAAAGAAATCACCTAACAGACTTAATTACAGCATTTGTAAAACTAATCAATTAAAAATGTAAAGATATTTGATGTAGAATTTTGTAAAGCTATTAAATTGTTACCATTTATTCCCAGTAACTGAAATGGTCCCACAACATTGAGGGTAATAAATGCCACATCCATCTCTTTTTATTTTTGTAAATTGTGATACTTCATACATGATACACACATGCAATATCATACATACAAAGAATTAATATATATCAAAAGTCGGGGGTCGTCCATCTCTTTTTATTTTTGTAAATTGTGATACTTCATAGATTATACACACATACAATATCATACATACAAAGAATTAATATATATCAAAAGTTGGGGTGTCATCTTATAGGGCGGGTGCTGAAACTTCAAGCCAGACTGGAAAATCTGTGGTCGCCGCATACGGTGGGGGGACCCCCGACTTTTGAGAAGATTTTCATGGGTTAAAAAGTCGTCTTATACGCTGGAAAATGTGGTATATATAAAGTTAAGAGGCATGATGAAATTAAAACCCATCATCCAGGTTAAGAAATAAAATATTACAAGGAACATAAAAGTCTTCTGTGTGCTTCTCACCATCCTGTACCTCTTTGTCACCAAAGACAGGTGATCAAAATCTGAATTTTGTGATAATCATTCCTTTACTTTTTTCTTGCTCCCAATGGAGAGTGCCACCTACCCAGAAACTAAAGCCCCTGCCCACAGCCAGCAGTGACTCACCAGCTATGTTGAGTGCATCATCTTAGAAGTGGCTCTTCCAGCCCCAGTCAAGCCTTCAGATGATGTAGCCCCTGATGGCATCTTGTCTGTAACATGATAAGAGATCCTGAACCAGAACCATCATGCAAACTGCACCTAAATTTCTGATCCACTGTAAGCTATGTGAGATAATAAATGTCTATTGTTATTTTAAGTTGCTAACTTTGGGGATAATTTGTTACATAATAGATAATACACTTTCTTACTTCATCTTTTAATCATAATTATACAGTATATAGTAGACAATGTCACTTGTTTTCAATATACGTGCTCCCCTCCTCTCCCCAATCACCAAATCTCTCCTAAAAAGGACATTAAGGTGTGCTGTTGGAGGGAAAAAAGCAAAAGCTGGACTGCCAGTATTCAGGAGCCTTCACTCACACAGACATTTTCAAGTAATCTTCACAGGTGTCTGTGTTTCTATTTTTATGTAAATTGGAGCAAAGGAACAAAGAAAATGAAGGGCAAAATAGGCCATGATAGATGTGGTAGAAACTTTATTTGAAGGGTTTGCAGGAACTTCATGACCCTGAATTCACTCTATACACAAAACATGAGCAGGATTGACACATTTGGAGGTTCTAAGCATTAAAACGGCAATGGTGCCTGCCTATGTGAAAAGTAAAATCTCTAGAAAAGTATATATGTAAGAAGCCCTCGACATTTCTATTGTTCCCTGATTCTTTTTTAAAAAATACATTTTATTGACTTTTTACAGAGAGGAAGGGAGAGGGATAGAGAGTTAGAAACATCGATCAGCTGCCTCCTGCATACCCCCTACTGGGGATGTGCCAGCAACCAAGGTATATGCCCTTGATCGGATTCAAACCTGGGACCCTTGAGTGCACAGGCCGACGCTCTATCCACTGAGCCAAACCAGTCAGGACCCTGATTCTTTTTTGATAGGCTGGTTATCAAAGCCATCTTAAAAGTTGTTTTAGTGCCTTTGCTTTGTCCCTTTCCTCATAGCTGGACTGCCTACTGTTTAATCTAGCAATGATAAAACTCTCTTTATAAACATAGGAATTCATTTTCTAATGTGGATATTTTCATCATAATACCACTGGTGTCCCAGTTATTATGAAACCCGTCATTTTATCTTCTAGCTACTAGCTTTCCCTGAGGGGGCTCTTGTTAGCTGAGCTGCTGTTGAGAAGTGCTTATTCTGTTACAATTCCTTTGAAGCCCATTATACATGCTCCTTTTACCCAGAAACTCTGCAGTCTCTGGTGACGAAAATCAGGGTGGAAGGGCAGAGGGGAACTTATTTCAGACCTGCAGGCCTCATGCTGCCTCCGTTGTCCCTTTCCTTGTCCCATTCACACCTTACCTGCATGTAAGGGGCTAAGTAAGCTATCTACATCCTCATAGAGGAGGACTCAGCAGGTGGCGAATGCAAATTTGTGAGGTCAGGAAAGGTGCTTCGCAGAATCCCCTTTTGAAAACAAGACCCAGACATGGGGCAGGCTATGAACATTCTACATATTGAATGGTGCTATGCTGAGAACTGATGGGCCATACTCACAGAAATCAGTGATCTCCGAGTTCGAGTCCACATTTGTCAGTTTAAACACACATTTGAAGCATGGACAAAGCGGGAAGCTAAGAATATATCATTTTTACAACTTATATTAAAATGCTGATGCTGAGCTGCTCAATATGATAGCTACTGATAGAAATTAAAATTAAATAAAATTTAAAATCCAGTTCCTCAGTCATCCCAGTACATTTCAAATGTTCAATACAAGCATTGTTCTAAAGTAATAAAAACTTCATTGAATTCCCTTACATCGTTTTTATGATTTGACATTATTTTAAAGTTTGAATTACACATTTAGGAAGTAGATTGGAGAACAATGATATTTTCGGTGTCTGGTGACCTCTAAAGAATTTAATCTGACCGTAGCCAGCAGGATTTTTAACAGCATTTATATCCTTAACCTCTCCTCCAGGCACCTCATCAATAAACCATTGACCAAGACAATTGCCCTGGAGCACCTGCAATCCAAGAGACCAAACACTAAATAGGAGCGTCGGCTGGTCTCCTAGCAACAGCGACGCGATCCCACCCCTTCCCCCTGACGTCCGTCTCCTACCTTATTAGACTGAAAGGGGCGGGGCCAGGAGCCAGGAGTCCAATAGGAGGGGAGCAGAGGAGGGAGTCCCGGCCGCGTCCCCGTCGCCAGGGAAACCGCCGCCGCCGGAGTGAGCGCGGGATGCCGAGCGCGGCGGAACCGGCTGCGCTGTCCGAGAACGCGCACCAGGAGCCCGGCGAGGACCCGCGGCTGCGGCTCCTGGGGGCCTGCGTGGCCCGGAGCCTGCGGCCGGCTGCCGGGGCCTGGGAGCGCTGTGCGGGCACGGCCGAGGCGGAGCAGCTGCTCCACGCCTTCCTGGGCCGCGATGCTGCCGAGGGGCCGCGGCCGCTGCTGGTGGTGCGGCCCGGGCCCGGGGGCCTGGCGCTGTGGCCGGGGCTGGACGCGGGACCCGAGTCCGGCCCGCCTCGCGCCAAGGGGCTTTTTTTCCTGCGCACCAGGCCCGAGCCGCCGGGGCCCTACAGCCTTCGCGGCGCCGTGCTGTGCGGGGACGTGCCCGCCGCGCCTCTCGAACACCTGGCCGCGCTGTTCTCCGAGGTGAGGGTAGTGGTGACCCTGCCGGGGCTGCGGCCTGGGACGGGAGGCGCGGAGGGCCCATGGGCGGAGCCGGGGCCAGCGGGGCGGGGCCAGAGGGGCGGGGCGGGGCCATGGAGAGCCTGGACTCCTGCAGAGTTTGAATCTGGAAAAGGGGATGGGTGGGAGCGAAGATGGGTGTCAACTCAGACCCAGGGGTGTCACCTGAGAGGCGAGCTGGGTGAGTCTGAGGAGGGCCAGGTCGGAGTGAGACTGAGAGACCCACCGCTAGGTGCTGTCCGGAGCAGGGTTCAAGCCGAGGCAAGGGGCGTCAGAGCGAAGAGTTGCTGGGCCTGGCCACTTTTTAAGGCTCCATATCTTAATCTCCTGTAAACTGGCACTGGGGAAGACCGGAAGTGGTGAACAAGGAGGGCATTTCTTTGGGTCAGTGAGGCTGTTAAAGGTGTTTACTGCTGGGGAAGAGTTAAAAGGGAGAGGTGGTCGGGTTTTGATTTTTATCTCATTCAGCCAGCCCTGTGCCCCAACAGACTGGGGCATCAAAGTTGGGGTGTCCAGCAAGCATTTGGAGGGGTGTGCCTGGGCTCAGGGAGGAAGGTGTGAGAGATGTGGGATGCTTGGCAGCACAGCAGGAGCCTGGGGAGTGCACCAGATGGAAGGGATGCTCGGGAAAGAGTCTTGGGGTTTTAGACGGTTCTGGAATGGGAGCACGCTTCCCCGAAAGTAGAATGTGTGTGCTTCTGGAGGCTCGATGCCCCGATGCTGCAGATCATGAAATAAGTATTTACAGAGTAATGGCTAAATAATGTTTCACGGGATAGGTGCTATGAGGAATACCAAAGAAATAAAGACAAGACCTCACTCGTGAACTTCATCATAATCTAAAGTACTTAAAACGAGTCTGACTAGCGTGGAGGCCCATTGGCCCCAGTGCCACTGACCATTCCTGGGGGCTCCCAGCCCAGTCAGGTGCTGGCCCTGTAGTTGCCTTATATGAAGGCTGTGGGAGAGGAGACCTTCTGGGAAGGGTCTGGGGCCACCGGAGCTCTCAGGGGGCCCAGGACAGCTAGGTTCCCCAGCAGATGTGGAAGTAATCCAGCTTTTAACAGCTGGCACGGTTTCACTGCTGTGCCCTGTCGGAACACCATGCCTGCAAAAGTCCAAGCTTGGATCAAATCTTCTCATGAGTGATGATGATAGCAGTGTCCTGGGTTCAGAGGAGAGTTACCGCTGTGTGGTGAGCGCCATGCTTAGCCCCAAATGTTGAGCTGGCTTCTGAACACAGGAGAAGACTTAGGAAAGATAGAGAGCAAGGTAACTCTCAGGCATGGAGCGCGATTGAACAAAGATTCAGAGATGGAACTATACCTAAAGTGTGTGCGGGGCAGCAGTCCCAACTCAGTTTTGTCATGGCCACGGAAATGTAGCCCAGCAAGCAAAAGTAATTTTAAAGTAATTCAGACCCTCAAATGTTCAAAAATTTTCACTGGTGCGTTGAAAAGAGATTGGAAACAAACTTGAGTGTTCGTTAGTAGGCCACTGGATGAATAAAGTGAGGTCCATCCCTAATTAAAGGAATGATTGATATGACACAGTCCATAAGATAAACACATAAGTACAATTCACTCTCCCAACAGCTTGTAGTGTAGAGTATGATACTGTCAACTCATACACATTATGCCCTAACCAGTATGTATGTATATTCCGCATTTTCTTTATCAATTCATCTATGCATGGGCATTTAGGTTTCTTTTACCACTTGGCTATTGTGGATAATGCTACAGTTTAAGATAAGTTTTAAAGGTGCAGAATTTTATGTGTAGTAAGCTACCATTTCTGATTTAAAAAAGAGAGAGAGAGAAAGGAAGAAAAGAGAGAAGGAGATGGAGAATAGAGGAAGTGGAAGGAAGATAAGGAGAAGGAGGTGAAAAAAGGGAGGTAGAGAAGGAAGGAAGGACACTCATTAACAGAGTAATCCACCAGGGGAACGGGGTGGCCAGAGTAGGGAGAAGACTTACTTCCCACTGCAAAAGCTTTTGACCGGTCTGGCTCAGTGGATAGAGCGTTGGCCTGCAGACTTAAGGGTCCCAGGTTCAATTCTGGTGAAGGGCATGTACCTTGGTTGCAGGCACATCCCCCGTAGGGGTGTGCAGGAGGCAGCTGATCGATGTTTCTCTCTCATCGAAGTTTCTAACTCTCTATCCCTCTCTCTTCCTCTCTGTAAAAAAAATCAATAAAATATATCAAAATAATAAAAAATAAAAACTTGCACCATATAACTGTGTTATCTACGGAAAACTGTAAATAAAATTATATTAAAAATACCTCTAGGCATTTACTTTTATTTCTCAAAACTTCTAATAGCAATGCTTAAGCCATTCAACCACTCTTCTCCCATCTTCTTTTATGCACCCTGAAATGGAACCTCAGAACTCTGCTCACCCCCATCCCTGACACCCTGTCCTTCCCCTCCCTACTCTCCTCCCTATCTGTGGATCCCCCCGTCCTTCCACCTCTCCACTCTGCGTCACTAAACCAAAAGGTCCCACCTGGCTGACAGAGTCTCCCATGCTGTGTGGGGGGTAGATGAGGTGGGGGTAGGTGGGGGAACATGAGGTGTGACCAGAGGAGAAAGTCCTCCCGGTCATTTTATTCCCCCCTGCCGGCTTATCTATCCTAGAGCTCTCAAACTGGGATGCTGTTTTAAAGGTCTGTGTTTTGTAGAGAGAGCATGGAATTTGCAGTATGACAGACCTGAGTTCCAATGCTGGCTCTGTCACAAGCAAAATTGGTACAGCTTCATAGATACAGAGAACAGACTGATGGTTGCCAAAGGAGGAGGTTGGGGTGAAAGGTGATGGGATTAAGAAGTACAAATTAGTAGTCACAAAGTAGCCAGGGGGATGTAAAGTACAGCATAGGAAATATAATCAATAATATTGAAATAACTATAATGGTGCCAGGTGGTTACTATAAATATTGGGGGGATTGCTTTATATATGATTGTCTAACTGCTATGCTTTACACCTAAAACTCATACAAAATTATATTGAATACTAGAGGCCTAGTGCACAAATTTGTGCACGGGTTGAATCCTGCCGGCCCACCCCGATCAGGGCCGATAGGGCCAGCTTGCTGTGGGGAGGGGCTGTGGGTGGTTGATGGGCCAGCCCTGCCCCCAATGGGGGGAGGGCTATTGGGAGCAGTGATGGCTGGGGGAGGGGCTGTTGATGGTTGGCCATCTGGCCCTGCCCCTGTTCAAACTCCTAGTTGAACTACTGGTCCAACTCCCAGTCTAGGGGACAATTTGCATATTAGCCTTTTATTATATAGGATAAACTACAACTGAAAAATAAAATTTATTTTAAAAAAAGGGTACTAAGGTAAAAATAGGATGACTAGTATTGGGGAAATGTTATAATAATATGTTCTATTATTCAGCTAAATGCTTTTCCTCTTAATGTAATTTTCTGTTTTGGGTATTTCAACCTAGAGGGATATAACTAAATAGAAGGAATAAATATAAAAAATGCTGATACATTAAAATCAAAACACAACTCCTGGTTCTGTCAAATTCATCAGTGTAATGTGAGCAGGTTAGCTCACCTCTGTCAGGGTCAAACTACCTCGTAGGATTGTTATGAAACTTAGAAATACTATATTAGGACACCTGGAACAGTGTAATCCATATAGCACAGGAATTAGTGACACTGCATCCCACTTGAGAGCTTCCTCACTTTCCTGACTGGTCCTTGCCACCTTGCTCTGTCCAAACCCAGTTCTCGTAGGGGTGCTCAGCTGTACTCCCCCCTCAGCCCTCTGCCTCTGAGCCTGGAGGTGGGCTGTGTGTTCTCCTTTCCCCTTGTTTCTCCCAGAATCACGGTGAAAGCCTCCTGTTTGGATCTCATGCCATCAATGAAGCCACCCTCTGTCCTCACTGTGGCATCATGTACCGATAGCGCACGTCCCTCACTCCTTCAGGATTGGGCACTCAGTTCCCTGTGACTCGGGGAGCCAAGGTGACTCCCATGTTAACATGTGGCTATTTCAACAGACACATGAATGATTCTTTCAATAACCTGGCCTCCTTCAACTTTCTCATCCAGTGATCTTATCCCTGCCCTGTCTTAACCATCACTTTCCAAGACCTTGCATTACCAATAACCATCCCCTCTCTGACCACTGCTGTCATCTTTTCAGCACACGCCCACCTATTTCCCACTACTACATGCCCATGACCTTCCAGCACCTCCAACCCACTGGTCCTGCTGCCTTTCCACTGCCCTTCACCCACACCCCTGCTCTTTGCCCCCTGACCCAGCTTGAGTGCTGGGCTCCATCGTTCTCATCATTCTCTTGCATAAACTCCCAACTGGCCTCTGCCTTGCTTTGTTCCACTGGTTTGGCAAAATGACAACCCTGATGAAATCCAACTCTACCTACTCCACCCCAGCACCTGTGAAGCAGAATAGGACTCATGCAAAGCCAACAGCATCCACTTTAAACTTAGGACCCAGAACCTCTCGTGGACTTTCATGCTCCTCAGCAAACACCCCACGCTTCTATTCCAATTCCCTTCTTGCTCTTCTCATCACTATTGCACACTTTCTCCCTGCCCCCCCCCCACACACACACCTCAAATGTCCAAAAGCTCTTCTCTCAACCTCACTCTGTGATGCTCTTGCTTCTTTCTTGGTTTGAAAATATGGAAGCAATAAAATAAAATTTCCACAAACTCATACCTACCTCATATGCCAACATCTGTATTCATATACCCTGCCATGCCTTCCGTTGCTGCAGATGGACTGTCTGCTATCAGCCTTTGCCAACCTGAAAACTAAAACTTCCACTTCTGCTCTGAACCCCATCCACTCTCATCTTGAGGAGGTGACACCAACAATTCTCCTGTCTCCTGTATTCTTATTTTCCCCATCTCCACTAGATAATTCTCATCAAACAAAATCCTCATTCCTCCCACTACCTACCGTCCCATTTCTATGACCCCCTACATAGCAAAATGTCTAGAATATGAGTATTCTTGTTGTGTCCCATTCTTTTCCTGTTTTATCTCATACTCATTTATCAGGCTTTTACCCTCATACTGCTAAGGAGAGAAAGTAAAGAACTTATTAAGCTCACCGATGACCTCCACTAGACTAGATTAAACGGGCGTTTATCAGTCCTTTTCCTGCTTGACCTGTGAGTAGGATTTGACCCAGCTCATGATGACCCTCTCCTGCTAGAAGAACTTTCCTCACTTGCTTCCAGGACCTTCGTCCTCTGGTTTCCTCCTGTCACCGTGGCCATTCCTTCTCAGTTTTCACTGAAGATAACCCCCTCTCCTTTCAACTCTTTAAAATGGAAGATCCTTAGGGCTCATTCCTTGGGCCTCTTTTACTCTCAGTTCCTTTAGGATACTCATGTAATTTTAGAGTTTTACCAACCATCTATATCTGCCACCTCCCAAAATTGTTACCTCCAGCCTTTTCTGCTCCTCTGAACTCTCAACTACCATATCCGACTGCTACTCAATGTCTCCAGTGAGAAGTCTAGTAGATATATAAACTTCTAATGTGTCCCAGCACACATTCCCGAACTCCCCCTGAGAACTTACACCACCCTTATTCTTCTCCACCTGGGCTAATGGCAGCTCCCTTCCTCCTGTTGGTCAAGCCTTGGAGTCATCCTTACTGCTCTTCTCCCCCTCTCCCAGTCCCACATCGAATTCATTAGGAAATCACATAAGTGATTAGCATCAGAGCACTTCTTACTAATTCCTCCACTCCCCCTGTGCCAAGCCACTGTCTTAGCTTTTATAGGAATAACTTACTGATCTCTTTTTCCACTTTTGGCCCCTAGAGTCTAGGCTCAACACAGCAGCTGGAGTGATAGTACTGAAAAAATACCATGTCACTCCTTTGTTCAAAACCCTTCAATGATCTCCATTTCTCTGAGAGTAAAAATCAAAATTCTACAGCCAGGGCTACATGTTAACTTGACCCCCTTTACTCTTCTTAACCTTGTTCCAGCCTCTACACTGCTCCTTGATCCTTTCAGGCACACTCCCACCTTAGGGCTTTTGCATCGTCTGTTCCTTCTAACCACAATGTACTTGCCCCAAGAATATTCACAGCACTTTCATCCCCAGTCTTTTGTTCAGATGTTACCTTCTCAATGATGCCTGAACCAATCTCTCCGTTTGCAATTGCAACCCCTCCATCCACATCCCTGATCCTCCTCACCCCATGCAGAACTTATCATGACTCCTCCACTAGAATAAAAACTTCGTGAGGTCAAGAATCTTTTCATGTTTGGTTCACTGGTATATCTTTCTAGCACCTAAAACAGTCCTAACACATCGTAGATGCTCCATAAATACTCATTGAATAAGTGAATGAGTTACTTTTAATGTCATAGAAAGTTCACATTCATTATCTTCCTATCACTCAAAGCCCTCCAAAGTCCAACCCAAACCCATCTATCACTTTCTACTGAGACATAAATACATTCAGGTTTTTTTTATGAACATCCTATATGCCAGATCCAAGGAGGGATTGTGTGTATATAAAGATCAAATAAGATACAGTACCTGCCTTTGAGATCTTAGGAAAATTCTTATTTATACTCTTTCTCCCCTCTCTTATTTATCCTTTCTTCTCTAGGTCCAAAGAGTCCTTTCTCGACATGAATGTGAGAAGAGCTCAGTTTGTCACCTTTTATACCTTGGAGCTCTCTGTTCACCTATAATTATAATGTCTCAGGTCAATGATTACTTTCTGACAGACCAGAAAAGGGTCATCCTCTTGGATTCCACATGTTAGATCCATGTATTCTGTTTTATGGCCACACAGACTTGTTGGTCGCATAGAGAACCCAACCAATCATAAGTCCATTTTCCTCTTCATTATTTATTTATGTAACAGTTCCTTTTCACATTCCTGGATTTTCTGTTTTTCTTTATAACATTCCCTTTCCATTAGAGTGAGCGTTTGACTGACAGAGTTTCCTAGGGAGATGTATTAATGACAACTTGTTAGGTAGCTAGTGATAGAAAACTCCATTTAAACTAGTTCTGAAAGTTCAAGAGCAGGAGCTCCAATGCTGTCACAGGCCTTGGCCTTTCTCCTCCTGTAAACTCCTTCTTCTCCAGATTGACCCTGTCCAAGGGCTCCACATGTTAGCATGTTGGCCACTCGTAGAAAAGAGAACGTTCTCTTCCTCCAAAGTTCAGATAGGAGACTCGGCCTGACTCTCATTGGTTCAGATTTACTCACAACCTTCACTTCTGGGTCTGCATATGGGCACCAAAAGAAGAGGAACTATTTTGTGGTGTCAAAAATTAACTAATGTTCACCCTACAGACAGCTTCAGGATGCTCAACTTTGTTTTACTAGTACTTTTTAAGATGCCGCCTCACCCACCAGAGACAGATGGTCATCTTCACCTTCATTTGCCCTATGCTTCGCCTCTGGCCTTTGTGACTGTTGTAATCACCTCTTATTCACCCTCTTGATTAGGTAGGGACTCCTGCCCTAGGGTTATGGGACAGGTCAAATGAGACTGACAGTAGTTTATCGGTCACCTACACTCACAGCTCACAGGAGGAGGACACCATGCCACACAGGTCACATGGGGGTTGCCCTTGGGAACAGAGTGAACAACCAGGGGCTGTGGGAGGTGAGCTTTGTGCTATCAAGGGTGTGCGGTTCCAAGAGGTTGTGATGGGAGGATGCAATTGGTTTATCTGAATAATTCCGCTGGCTGACAGACACCTGATGCCCAGTACCTGAAGCCCTGGTCCCCTTGGTAAGGACTGTTAGACCGGTGGACCTTATGTAGGACTGAATAGGGAAGGAAACTTGGGATATAGGCTGTTTGAGGCTCTCCTGATTGGATCAGGTGTCAAGGCAGTACCTAATGTTAGTTCTTAATGTTAGGCCTTACAGCACAGTGGCTGACAAAAGGTTTAGGCCTTTCTCAGAATAGTCTTTCTCTAAGGCCTCCGAGTAGAATGTCTGCCTTTCTGTCCTGTGTGCTTCTGTTGCAGGTCATTATCCCCATCTTGGCCAATGGGAAGAACCACCTGGACTGGCCCCCTATAGTACGCCAAGACGTCCAGCGGCACGCCCACAGCCTCCAGTGTGACCTCATGGTTCTCCTAGAGCACGTGAGGGGGAAAACGTTGCTGCCTCTTCCCGTGGGCTCAGAAAACATGGAGTTTGTGGATTCTGAGAGTGAAACCGTGTAAGTGCCACCCGCCTGGGCATATGGGCCTCAGATACGGGAGATACTGGATTGTCTGAATGACTTCTTTATGACTTTTCTGTTCCCGACTCTGCACAGCTCCTTATTCTGCTGTTTGTCAACATCCTCGGACTGTGTGTTTTGTGCTGATTACTGCCCAGTCTCTCTGCCTGAAGTCTTCTAAAGCTATCGCAGCACCATGGCCCCTTTCCATCCAGAATCATTTCAGGGCTGAGAGCAGCCATAGAGATGTCAGTATTTTGCTTATGGGGACAGTGTCTCATCATTGGCAAGGGCCCAGGTCCGGCCTGGGAGAGAGCCACGTACTTCCCAGCATTCACCCAGCACATGACATCATAGAACTAACTCAGACCCTCCTCCCCCAGCAGCTGGAGACTTTCCTCAGGTCATGGGGATGTTTTCCAAAGGAAACAAATCTGGCTTTGTTAGAGTGTGAGGTCCATGCCTCCTGTGCGTGAATGGCATCAGAACCTCAGCCTTGTCCCCTTTGAGGAGTTAAAGCTGCCATTCTTGTTTATTCCGTGTACCATTCCAGCTGCGAGCTTTCTTTGCTTCTGTCCCATGGGGATTTCCCTTTTTCTTGCAAGCCAGGCTATGTATCTAAATGATATATTTTGTTATATGCTACCCAGGATTTGTTGGTGGCTTTTTTTTTTGCGGAGGGGTGGGGGAGGGGGGGGGGGGGAGAAGGGCGACTCCTAACAAGGTGAAGGGAATTACTCAAACACAGATGAGAATTTCATTTGCTGGTTCACTAAAATAAAAATACCCATGACAATGTTATTTTAAGCCATTGTTGGTAGTAGTAGGAAAGTCATCTTTTTGATGTTTTGGATTCTAATCCTATACAGTAAAAGGGTAGTATGCAAATTGACCCTAACAGCGGAATGACCAGTCACTATGACACACACTGACCACCAGGGGACAGATGTTAAATGCAGGAGCTGCCCCTGGTGGTCAGTGCACTCCTACAGGGGGAGCTCTGCTCAGCCACAAGCCAGGCTGACAGCTTCCAGTATGGCGGTGGTGGTGGGAGCCTTTCCTGCTTCCTCAGCAGTGCTAAGGATGTCCGATTGCAGCTTAGGCCTGCTCCCCGCTGGCAAGTGGACATCCCCCGAGGGCTCCCGGGCTGCCAGAGGGATGTCTGACTGCCAGTTTAGTCCCAATCACCTGGGGAGCAGGCCTAAGCCAACAGGTGGACATCCTAGACTTCGAGAGGGCACAGGCCAGGCTGAGGGACCTCCCCACCTCCACCTCGGCTGAGTGCACAAATTTTTTTTTGCACCGGGCCTCTAGTATTAAAATGTTTTGTTGGTTCAACACAGCAACATGGATGGATGGATGGATAGATGGATGGATGGATGGATGGATGGATGGATGGATGGATGGACAACCATGACAGAATCTACCATCTCTGTCATTTCCCTGAGTGCCTGACATAACATGGCAATGGCTATAAGGCAAGGTTACATGGAACTTAGCACAAAGCTCTGGATCCTAGCTTTTAAAACAGGCTCTGCCAGCTCTGTGCGAGACCACTTGGACGCAGTCATTCAATCTCTCCCAGCCTCATTTGTAGACTGGAGATGACCTCAGCATCTGCCTCATACTCAGAGTTCTTGTGAGATGGCAGATCTAAAGCTCTTAGGACAGGGCAAAGCACAGAAGAATTCTTAATGAATGGTAGCTACTACGACCACATAAGAGAGACTCGAGGTTGAGAATTGGCCAGGAATCAACATGCAAAGCCTGCTGATATCCACGATTTCTAGACATGTACCTTTTAGGAGGGTCTGGGGGATGGGGGTTATAATGAAAGCTTAAGTGGGCAACTTCCAAGTTGGAAGACCTCAATCAAAGAAGATAGGCAAGTCCCCAAATGCCAACTGGCCACAGGAGCCTGAGACTAGTGTGTTTGTGGCAACAGGCACCTTCCTGCATGAGCTCAGCTGGCCCTAATGCCAGAGTTTCCCAATGTATCTCTGTCATTGTCGTGTATTTAGGGCCCATGGTTTGATCTGAAGAATAAATAATGCAAGAGATGGCAATGTACTTTATAATGAGTTTTTGCTATTGGAAGTAATTTACTGCATACATAATTTGAAGCAATTTCCCAGTTAACTTGAAAACTTATTGTGGTTTAATAAAAATATTCCATTTTCACAATAAAAAAAATACAAATTACAATTTTCCTGTTCCTTTTATATTCTAACATAACATTCAGTGTATGGGTATATAGTCATTACTGAGTTTATCTCCCTTTGTTCAAACTTGATTATTTCCCAAAAGGATGGGTCATATTTCAGGAAGATGAGTATCTCCCCCCTTTAATACCTTCTGTAATCACTTGTGACTATCAATGCTCAGCAAATAGGAGCTGAATTAAATTAAGTGAAGGTGGTTTTCTGGGATGAAAATGTGAATGATATACTCCCTTTCTTTGTCGTTTGGGTCTTGAGTTCTTGGCATGAACAGTTTTCATTTAAGACTTAGTGAGAAGGCAAATATATATATATATATATATATATATATATATATATAATTTTTAATGCCTTCTAAAGTACTCCTGGTTTGGTTATGAAAAATATATGAGCTAGGATGCTTGGGAATCCCATTCTTTGCTGGAAAAGTGAGGACAAAGTGAAGTTAATTTTGGTGTTCAGATGCCTGATCGTTTGCCTTGTGGAGGAGGAGGTAACCTATTTCCTCTTGATGCAGTGATCAGAACTAAGACTAAAATGAGGACATCACAGGGAGGGAGATGTGTTCCGTGTAGAGACCCACTTTCTCCCGGGGAGGATTGATCACTGAGGAATGCACTGCTTGTCAAGTTGGGAGGCTGCTGACATTAGTGGGATTCCAGCAAGGGTTGGGCGGCCGTAAGAATGTTTTCTGTTCAGTGTATTTCTGTATTGGCAGAATTTAAAATTCTTAAACCAGCCTTCGGAGTGCTGGTGGGTCCTGTCTTGAATAACTGTGTATGCATGCATGCATAAGCATTTTGTCTGGGGAGAGGACGTGTGCTCCTAATTGAGTACCCATCAATCTCTTGTCCAACAAAAGATGAGAATACCTGGACTAGATGGAATTCCCCACCTGTTGTTTTTTTTTTTTTAATTGGCATTTTGTTTGCGGGCCACCTAGCACTATTCCTGATGTTTCAGGAGATGTATTGTGCCTTTCACAGCTTGGATTCCGTGGATAAGTCCGTCATCTATGCCATTGAGTCTGCAGTGATCCAGTGGAGTCGCCAGGTGCAGGTGGTCCTCAACAAGGAGTCTTCCCAGCCACTCTTCCAAGGAGAAAACCCCACCCCCTGGGTGGAGTTGGAGTTCTGGAAGAGCAGGTAGGCACATGCTCAAACCGTGGCGAGCAGGTAGACGTCTTACAGAGGACGGTGGCCTGGGGGAGCCAGCCTTGGAGTCTGGTCCCACCTCCACGCGTTTCTCATCTCCCCTAGAGCAGACAACTCAGTATGGTTTGGGTCATACAGGTTTTCTGTGCTCTGGGAGATGTACCCTTTCCTTAGGGTTCAATAGTTGCCCCTTCTTTTGTGAGCTGTATTCAGTAGTGCTGACATTTCTTCAAAGGTTTTTTTCAAGCACATGTAAAATTAACTCTCTTTTATGTGTATTTTTACTTGTATTCCTTTCTCCTTGGGTAGTCAAGGCTATGTACACACACTCTTTGTAAGACTCTGAAGAAAAAGAGGGGTTTTGACAGTTGCTGCAGAATAGCCTATCTTAGGGCCCAGCCAGTCGTCAGCAGGCCTAGAAAGCCCATCGTCCACTGTGTGCCAGCTCCACAGAGTCCCCGAAAGACCTAATTATTGTTCCTGCTGATTCCCACCCTGCCTTCCCACTTCCTTGTTCCTGTTCCTCATTGTGCTGATTAATCTTTTCCTCAAAAGGAGACAGATGTTTGAAGCAGATGCCCCTGTCCTCCTAGTGAGTGGGGCGTGTCCATATCACAGGACCAGGCATGGTGCCCTGTTGGTGCCACCATGCTGAGATGTCCCATGCTCTCACTGGTTTCCGTTGGGAGAAATGGTCTCTGACCATTCTGCTGACCTGCCTCAGGCCCTTCTCCAGCAGCCTCACTCAGACACGCCTCTCCCCCTCTCCCACTCCCTCCAAACCTCACTGCAAGAGCTGATGACTTCCAGCTGCCAAACTTTGGAGCCACCAGATGTTCACAGCAGGTTCCCCTGCTGTTGCCTCCTGGAGCTGCCCCTTTGAACCATGTTCCTTGCTCAGGCTTTTGCCCTCGCTGTCCTGGGAACAGATGCCCTGGCTGCTTGGGCAGGAGCCAGCTTCTGGGAGAGTGCCCTGAGCAGGGCTGCTCTCTGCCCGGGGGTGGGTCGTCTCACAGTGGGAGTGAGTTTCCCCTTGCTCACCTGGACTCCCCTCCTCCGTGGCGTTGCAGGTCTGAGGACCTGGAATACATTTACGATCAACTACGAACGATAAAGGTGAGGGGCATGGCGGGGCTCCTGGACAAGCTTCAGAGCAGCTACTTCCCAGCCTTCCAAGCCATGTGCAGAGACGTCGCAGCAGGTGAAGCGCAGCAAGTATTTTCATAAAAGCGTTTATCTTGAATTTTTTGTTTAGTGCGGAACTATCTTCTCTGTCTGATTTCAGCAGCTTCAAGTCCTTATGACCCTCAGCCTGACACAACCTAGCATGGCAATACCAAATCTAGGAGCAGGACAGTAGCGACCTGTGCTATTTGCATTTCCACCACTCTGTGACCTGGGGGACGACACCTAACCCCCCTGGGCTTCAGTGCGTGTCGTGCCACGATATCGTGCACATACTTCCTGCCCACTGTCTTGAGCTGCTGCGATGGAGTAGAGGTGGAAGTGTTTTGCCGACGGTGCCACACTGTACAATGCACGTTGTTATCTCTCACCTCTGGGGTTCAGGCCCCTTCGCCCTGGTCCCCTGAGCAGTCTTTATTCCACTGCTGGCTCCATTCTGCTTTTTCCATTCCTACTGTCAGAGGGACTGCAACTTCCTGGCCGTCTGAGCACCAGGCAAGATTGGCCCTTGTCAAAACTGCAGAGCCAGCAAAGTCTATAATTAGAAGCAGGTAAATTTTTTCCGAGCTCCCTCTCCCCTCACCAGGACACTTTGCTTCTTTCCTTTCTCTTCCCAGACCTCCTCCTACCTCTTCAGTCTTGCAGGTCAGAATGTGCTTTAAAAGGTATTTGCAATTTCACATGATTTACGCTGAATCCAAGCAGTGACTTTCAAACATTTTTTTTTCTACCAGCGCTTTTTCTTTAAAGACCATTTTCTTTGAAAGTCCAAAACACGGAACTAATTAAGGCATATTTGCTCCGTTGAAGAGGGGAGTGTCCTGTGTCCATAGCGCAGTGCGGACCCCTCATCCCACTTTCTCCTCATGATGTGGGGTTTGAGCACTGCACCGTCCCAGGAGGAATGTTCCAATGGTGGAGTGTCTGATGTGTGCCCTGTAGCAGAGAAGAACTGGCATAAGTAGCTAGACTTTGAGGTCCCTCTGCACCCTAAAATGTTACTCCAGAGTCTGCCCTGCAGCACACAGAGCTGCCTGGGAACAGGTATTTCTTCAGTTTATTGCTTCACTGAGATATTTGTGTCCCAGAGGAATCAATTGTTGCCAATTCAAGTTCAATACAAATGACACAGATGTTCCCTGAAAGGGACTTGTGTGCCACTATTGGTCTGAGCAGTTATTGTGGGAGGCACATGGACAGGCATATATACAAATGTGTTCAAGGTAACTGTTCTTGGGGATAGCAGTTTCCCATATATGTTAGCGATTTGAAGTTTTCATTTTACACGATTTCATTTAGGTTAAAATGGGAGTCAACTCAGAAAACATTTGAGTAAATACTACAGGTCATTCACAGACATGACAAATATCATAAGGCAGATATGCAAATGACTGTAATTTGGGCTCTGAAATCAAACAACATGCAGTAAAGTTATATTTATGAGTTGGTTATTTTGAGCTCCAAATACATTTTTCACATTAATAGATTAATAGACTATAATCATTCACATTAGTCTTTGTTATAAAAGATTTGGTTCCCCATGTCAGCTTCGAAACGTTATTTGTAGTAGAGTATATAATGACAAAGAAAAGAAATTAGAAAAAATGCAGTTATAGTAAACGCTGCTATAAAAATAAAAATTCTTGAAATTTATAACTCAGTTGGGATGATGGAAGAAAAGAACTTTTGGTTAGAGGAGTTAGGTGGAGACTTGGTCAGAAATTTTGGTGGGATCTCTGAAAAATAAAAATATTTTATTATTTTTATTTTTTAAAAATATATATTTTATTGAGTTTTTACCGAGAGGAAGGGAGAGGGATAGACAGTTAGAAACATTGATGAGAGAGAAGTATTGATCAGCTGCTTCCTGCACACCCCCTACTGGGGATGTGCCTGCAACCAAGGTACATGCCCTTGACCGAATCGAATCTGGGATCCTTGAGTCTGCAGGCCGACGCTCTATCCAGTGAGCCAAACCAGCCAGGGCTCTTTTAAAGGCATTTGATGTGCATTATTTCTGTTAGTCAGATCAGGGGTTTGCACTGGCTCACTGATAGACTGAAGATAGGAGAGGGAAGGAAATATTTCTGAATTGGTAGGTATGAATTGGAAAAGAGTGACAAATAGAGAAGGAGGACAAAAGAATGTCGGAAAATGTGTGGGAACAAGATTGTCTGAAGTGGAATGGATTGGACAATGGAGAACCTTGGAGAATGGGAAGCAACAGTATCATGGAGGGGAAAGAGCAAGAACAACGTAGATGAATAGAGCGTTCTCATCAGCCTTCTCCCGGCTCTCCTGGTTCAGGAAGTTCAGATTCTTCTCTTCCCAGGCACCAGGGCTCCAACTTGGTGCCTCTGAGCTGCAGGCAGGGAGGGTGACTCTCTCATCCCTTCCAGCCCTGATGGAGGCGAAGGACATCCACACGCACCTGATGCCGCTCCGCTGCCACCTGGAAGCCCTCGAGGCCGTGGAGTTCCCGGAGGTGAAGCCGCGGCTGCGGCCTCTGCTCCACGTGGTCTGTCTGATTTGGGCCACATGCAAGTCCTACTGCTTCCCGGGGCGGCTCACTGTGCTGCTCCAGGAGATCTGCAACCTTCTCATCCAGCAGGTTGGTCCCCCAGGGTTTCCAGTGACTCTCCCTGGAAGCTAGGTGGCATGGAGTCCCAGAGAAGAGAAAGTGGGAATTTTTCAGGGCAGGGAAACAATTAGGACCCACAGGGTTCTCCCACTCGAGTTGTTTTACTAGTCACAAGCCAGCAACACCGACATGTCCAGTAGCGCGCAACACAGTCTTCCTTTCCCTCTGCCCGAAGGGCAGGGGTGGTGAACTTCAGCCTCTTAATGACCTGTGCCCACAGACTGGTATTTATTTCACTTTATTTTTAAAAATATATTTTTATTGATTTCAGAGAGGAAAGGAGAAGGAGAGAGAGAGAAACATCAATGATGAGAGAGAATCATTGATGGGCTGCTTCCAGCATGCCCCCAGGCATGTGCCCTTGACCAGAATCCAACCGGGGATCCTTCATTCCCCAGGCCAATGCTCTATCCACTGAGCCACACCAGGCTGGGGCCAGACTGATAGTAAATCAGCAGTGAAGCCCAACAGTTAGGAGTGCCATCTCTGGCACCAGACATCTCCGTGCCAAATCCTGTGTCCCCGCTTGTTAGCGGTGTGTACCTGGCCAAGCTGATGGTCTGCTCTGTGCCTCACTCTCCTCTCTGTGCAGTGGTAATAAGAGCACCATCTCAAAGGGCAGTGGATGACTATGAGGCTCTGATGTGAGCATGCATGGCTTACAGCACGCCCTGCACATGCTAAGAACTTGGTGTCTGTGAGCTACAGAGGAGCAGCTTTTAAGATCACAAACTGTGTGCTTCTCCTTTCTAGGAACCCTTGTAGCATCAGCCAGGCCAGCATGAGCCCCAAGGAGTGTGTCAGTGATTAGAACAGGAAGCCTTAAGGAGGTGTGGGTGATCTTCCCCCAAAACTGGCTTCATTTCCCTCTAAGGAGCTGTGACCCTGAGCAAACAACGAATGGGTTTAAAGAGGAGCTAACAATAACTAACACTGAAAGTTCCAAATTGCTGTGACCTTTATCATCCTGGTCATTTTCAGATGAACCCTGCGAGGTAGACAGAGAGAGCCTCATTAAATAATAATTAAATAATAATAATAATAATTATTATTATTACTGAAAGATCTGGGCTAAAGCTCCAGGAACTTAACTAAGTCATCAAAGGTCACCTGGCCAAGGACAGGTTGCTTGATCCCTAGACCAGCACTCTTCCGTCACTCCGTGTTCGTCAGCCAGGACTCTTATGGTTGAAAGTGCAAGGAAAGCCCGCCAAACAAAGGGAATTGATTGGCTCATGTACCTTGAAAGTCTGGCTTCAGCCCTGGCTTACCACAAAGTCGTAGTGGTGTCATCAGGACCCAGTTATTTCTGCCCCTCCCATCCTTGCACCCTGCTGTGGTGGTGAAGATGGCTGTCCAGAAGCTTTAGCCTTCCAGCCTTCCAGGTTCAAGTCTGTTAGAGACAGAGAAATAATGATGGCTCAAAGGATTCTTGCACTCAAATTATTTCACCATAGAAAGTCAGAAAGTCACAAAAGAACAGGCGGGAAATAATACCTGCCCAGCTGCCCCATGAAACACTCATGCTGTTTCCTTGTCTCTGATTGGTCACTTGCCCATACCTAAGCCAATCGCTGACTCTCTGGCTTGAAGCCAGGTCCCAATCCACCTGTGAAACTGAAGACGGAGTCACATGTTTCCCATAGCGCGCTTCTAAAAAACACTTAGGCTGTTGTTCAGTTCAGAGTTGGAGTTGACAGAGCTGTGGGATGTCCCGCACTTGCAACCAGGCTCGGTGACACGAATGTTTGCGTTCCAGGCCTCTGATTATCTCAGCCCAGAAGACCTCCTGAAAAGCGAGGTGGAAGAAAGTCAGAGAAAACTGCAAGTGGTCCTGGACACCTTGAACTTCTTCAAGCAGGTGTTTCAGGACAGAAGGGAGGACCTCCACACTTACTTCAAGAAGAGCCAGGAAGTCAGGGTGTGGGATTTCCAGTCTTCTTTGGTGTTTGTGCGATTGGATGGCTTCCTGAGACGCCTGCTCATGGTGCAGGTGAATGTGCCCACCCACCTCTGGCTCCCAGCTCCATGCGGGGATCCAGAAAGCGCATAGGAACCATAGGAACATGACCCACACAGCACGGTGGCCAGCCTTCCTTTGGTTGGAGGAACCCACAATAGGATTCAATGTATATTCTGATGATCATTTGGGTCGATCATCAGGTAACGGTGGTTCTATTAGGACTTTAGGAAACTCTGATCATAGACTCATTTAGGAAGAAAGGCCCAGGGGATCCGTCAGCTAAATCATTTGATTTCCAAATTGCCCATAATCTTTAAACTTGGTGTCAAACAAACTCTTGCTAAAAAAGTTCGATGCACAAAATGCAGGTGAGCCGACCTGGATGCAGCTGGCCACTCCCACAAAGCTACCACCTTGAACTTGCCCTTCACTCTTCCACCCCCAAGGTGGCTCTGGAAACTGCATGACTAGTGAATCCCAGTGTAGTAGCAAGGTGACTTTTGCCCAAAGCTGTGTCTTTTCTCAATTCTTTAAAAGTTAATGTGAATATTAATTTAAGGCCCAGGGTGAGGAGACATGAAGCTTTCTCTTTTGATAGTTTTTATCCCCAGAATTGAATATGGTTAACAGGGCTTTTAACACTTTACAGCGCTATATTTGCTCATTGAACTTTGCAGGAAAGACAGTGGACATAATAAAATGAAATACATGCTTATTCTAAAATTTAAGAAATCCAAGGTCAAATTCAAGATTAGGAACAACAGCTCCCAAAAAAAAAAAAAAAAACCGAGAAAGAACTGAAGAACTGTTTCCAGCTATGACAGCTATGATTATCCGAGGTTTGGGATGATGAGGGAGGATATGTTGGATGAAGAGGCTGTGATGAGTGGCACAAACTGTGGGATTATGAGGATAAGTGTATGAAATTGAATCTGTTCATTTCAGTTCCAAAACATTGATTCAACACTGTCGTTCTCTGGGCATCGAGCCAGGTCCTAGGGATACGATGATGACTGAAATACAGTTTTGCCTGTAAGAAGCCCTCAGATCAGTAGCCATAGCTCAGGAGAAGGTAGATTCATGGATGATGTGCAAGCAAGCAAGAAAGAGGAATGCCTAATCCAGCAGGGCCTGACGAAGTAATAAGCAGAAAAGGAAGTAAAGTTTGAAGCTGGACTAGAAATTTACAAGTGGGGGGGGGGGGGACAAGGGAGAGCATAGAGACAGAGAAAATGTCTAAGCGAGAAAGCCAGAAGCTAGACCCTGTGAAAGGCCCCCCTTAAATCCTTCATCAGGACCACGGAGAGTGTAAGTC
Source organism: Murina feae (assembly GCA_004026665.1). Taxonomy (NCBI): domain Eukaryota; kingdom Metazoa; phylum Chordata; class Mammalia; order Chiroptera; family Vespertilionidae; genus Murina; species Murina feae. Next base: position 64,946 of record PVJC01000556.1, read on the forward strand.
GCCGATACCTGGCTTTATCCTAAATGCCTCCTTTGTCTGCAACATTTCCATTACAGCTATAGATGCACAGCTCTCCTCCCCTCCCCCACGGTGTTCCTCTCACCGTCCATATCTGTCCCTTTGCTGTTGTTTAGCTGAGGTAACAGACCTCCAGCTCCATCCTGCCCCAGGCCTGGCTGACCAGGTGGAGTAACTGCCTCACCGCCTGGCAGACCTCCAGCCCTGCAGCAGCCCTGCAGCAGCCCTGCAGCAGCCCTGCAGCAGCCCTGGGGGTGAAGCTGAGCACAGCTGGGAATGACGCAGGGCTGGGGCCTCAGGGAGAGGCACGCATGCCAGGTGCTGCGCCTCTGCACGCAGACGCCTGTTCTGACATTAGGGCCCGAGTCTGCGTGTCTATATCCAGTAAATGCACAAGCCAGGGCCACAGTCTCCGGGAGCCTCCGCCCTCACGTGGCCAGCTCTCGGCTGCTTGTCCTTTCTGGATCAAGGGCGCAGAGGCAGGTGGGTGACTGGCAGTTGTCCCATGTAATCAGAGGATGACCCGAATGTCTCCACGCTCGGTCTTCCTGCTCCGTCCAGTCCCAGCTCTCCTGTCCTTCGCTCTGGTTTACTTCTTTGCTCTTAAGGCGAAGTCTACTATTTCTCTCCTTCACTGCTTCCCTTTTCTCCTTGCTTTTCCCCCCCTCCATCCCCTTTCTGCTTGACTTCCTTCTCTATTTTCCAAGTCCTCTCTTGGTTGTGTTTCCTTTAGCTCCTTGTTCACCCTGAATTCCCATGATTTCCCGTGGCTGCTCCTTCCCCCTGTCGTAGTATTTCCTCCCCCTCTTTCTTCTTCATCTTTGAGTCATTTGCTCGTCCCCAGCCCCTTGGCCTCTGGCTCCCCCACCTCCTCCTCCTACTCAGCTCAATGCAGCGGGACACAGACTATCGATCATCTCCAAGCAGATTTCATGTAGGCCTTTAGTTAACATTCTGTGTACCTCTGTGATCGATGCCTGTTTGAAACGGGATTAATCTACTGCTCTCCAGCAAGAATTAGCAGGAACCGAGCCATATTCATCTTGCTGTTCTAATACAGTATGTGGCCACTGAGACGTGGGTAGCTGCAATTAATAAACACACTAAGCTAAGTTAATGAAATGACATCTGCGTGCTCACATCCAGAGTTATGCTGTGAAGGGCTGGTTTAAATCTCCATCGTTCTCTCACATTCCCCCCTCTGATCTGTGTTGCTTTTTTTTTTTTTTTTTGCACAAGAAAGTTTCATTGTGCAGATCAACTCTTCCCCTCTGGGTGCCTGTTAAAATGAAGGTGGGCTGAGCTGCTGTGTGTGTGTGTGTGTGTGTGTGTGTGTGTGTGTGTGTGTGGTGTGTATTGCTGAGTAGTTGTCAGCAGCCTGCAGCATGTGGAGTGATTGCATTCTCAGGATACCACCATCCTTCTCCTCACCACCATGACCCAGCTGACCTCTTAGAGAGCTCAGCCCTGAGCAGGGAAAGGAAGAGTAGAAACGTTTCGAGAGCCTATCATGCCAGAGCCTGCACCCTCACAATCATAGGAGCAAGGCACCAGGACCCCTGCCGTAACACAGGAGCGCAGCGAGGCATTGCGCATCGCCACACACTCAGAGAGGTTTTGCTGGGATTCGTACTCAGGCAGATGGTTCCAAGTATTGCCCTTTTATTCAACTTGGATATCGCCCAGGGGGTCTTCGAACTCTGCTTTCCTCCCTCCCCCCATTTTGAGGGTCCGCAGTGGTTCTGGGGCTTCCTTCTGCCTCATCCACTCTCTTCTGTCTTTGCACCCTCTGTTCTTACCACATGATTGTTAGGCCATTTTTCTAAATAAGTCATTTGGGTAAAACTGTAATTCACCTTCCAGGGACAGGGCATATCGGACTTTACAATTTACTAAGGAAACTCCCAAAGGAATAAAACAGCCAAAAATCAGAGGGGAAGAGAGTCTTTCAGCTGCCTCTGAACTCCTGCCCTCACCCTGTCTTCCCGCTGGCTTCCCCAGCTCACACAACACACACCAATGACACATGCATGAACACCGTGTACATGTACAGTACACACACTGCACATGCAACACACGATCTGTACATGCATACACTGTGCACACAGAGCACATGCACACACACAGTAGACACACAGCACAGACACACACACAATACAGACACTGCACAGTCACATTCCACACAAATACCACACATACAATATGCATTGACATCATACAACTTACATACACTGCACATACATATGCAACAGGCACACGCGCAATACACACAATACACACATAGCCCCCAAACACACCATATCCACACCCCCTTCTGCACCCCTACAAACTGGGCCCATGTTTGTGCCATAAGACTGTTGGTGCTGCAGAGCCCTGTGCTTCTGCCTGCAGCCTCTCCCCCCCACACAGCGCGGTAAGTAAGAGCTGGCGAGAGCCGTCGTCTCTTTCTTTCTGCCATGTCTGCAAAGCTGTGATTTACTGGAGGCAGAGTGATTTCCTGCTGGGGCTTTATGCCAGGTGATTAGCAGGGAGAGAGGGGGTAAGCGGCCCTAATACACGCGCTCCCTGCTCCTCCTGCACCTGGTCCCCCTCTGCCTCCTTGCAGGCCTAATTGGGCAGGCTTCCCTTTCAGCCCTCCCGAGCATGTGGTCCCTAGGAGACCACTCGCTGCATAGGGGCGGCCGCTGCCATCAGGTAGAGAAAGCAGCCTTTTTCCCAATGACCTTTTGAGACTTTCATCTGTGAATGTCTGCTCTGTGCTCTTCCTTAATGAATTCTGAAGACGTTTCTTTTAAGATAGGTAGGGTGACCTTTCCTTCAAGGACGGGCTTGTGTCTGTGAGGCCTGCCATTATCCCGAGTGTGGCTCTCCCCCTCAGGGCCAGAGCCACTGGAGCCCTTTCCCACCCTCTATCAAAGTTGCACAGGTTTCTCAAGAATAAGACCCAGTGGGCCCAGCCAGCAGCCTGGTCCCGGCCCTGTGTGCTACCTGGAGAGGAGCACCTGTGGACCAGCCATTACACACCCCTCACCCAGCAACCTGAGCTACCACATCAGGGTGCCGATAACTAATTACAGTGGCTACCCTTCGTTCAAGTCCTACCAGGGCGCGGTCCATGTGACTCCATAACCCCACGGCAAGGTAGATATTGGGGAACGCATGTGTCGGTGAGGGAGTGAGGCTTAGAAAAGCTGTGTCTTGCTTTACACTACAATGTCGCTACTAAATGGCAGGCCAGGGCTATGCGGGCCCAGCATGTGGGCCCTGTCCTGGGCTTTCCCCCTGGTGCTGCATAGCCTCCCCCTGAACTTGACCCTTTCAGCCTGAATATGGCATAATGAACTTCATGTGTTTACTACTGCGATGAATAGAATGGGTAGTTAAAAATTATCATTTAAACCTCTTATTGGTTTAACTTGCCTTTTAACTCATTGGTGGGGCCATTAAATAAATGGTGAAAAGAGCTACATTGAAATATTTTATGAATCAAAGTCACGGTCAGTGTGATAAATATGTTTCTATGACTGCAAGTCAATTCCTGCCAAATTATGAATGTCCTCGAACCCTCTGACTCCAGATACCTAAAATCCACCAAGAGGGTAAGCTCAATCCCTCTCTTAGCAGCCTATTCCATAGTTGGGCTTTGCTAAGCAATAGATGGTTTTGTTTTGTTGAGTGAAACCACATGAAATTGCCACTTTCTGTAGGGAAAATATAAGACATTTTAGAAGTTCAGCCTGCCAGTTGAGGACAAATCTGCTCTATGTGCTCATTTGCCTCTGATCTGCCCCTAGAGCAGGACCACCCGGTTCTGCGCCGCACTTGACCAAGGCCCTGTGAGCATTTAAAGACACTGATCAGCCTTGCTTTGTAACTCTCCTTTCTTGTCTAATTTTCTCAATTGCTCCTGCATTCATATCTCTTAGATTCTCCTCCTGGAGGGGCTGTAGGGAAGTCAAATGTCAAAGGTCTTATATTCATTCATTTAACAAATATTTCTCAATATCTGAAGATAACGAGTACCTCTGGGCATTTACAACCCACTGACAAAAATGCACAAAATAAAAAATAAGGTACTATAAAGCCAGCTAGCATATTATAATTCCAAACGGTGACGAAAACTCTGAAGAAAGCTTACGAAGGGTAAGGGGAGGGGGACGGGGGGAGTGGTAGAGTGAAAATTGGGGCCTCTTTTAGTAGGGAAGTAAGAATAGGTCTGAGACTTTGAACTGAACTCCAAATGAATGTGCTGCCTATCACGGGGTTGTTAAATTAAGCAATGTAAATACCCGTTGTTTTTAGTGGTCAGAGTTTTTTTAGAAAACAGCATGATTAAATATTTATCTAATGTCTGTCATGAAATACCTTCATGATCATCCAAGATCATACTTCAAGTATTCTTGAGAAACAAAATAGGGTAACACAATTATAATCTAGTTTTCCGATGCAATCAAACATATCACGATGCTTCGGTCTTTTAAAATGGTTAGAGGATACTCCCTAAATATTGGAATTGACGTCCACAGAATTATGAAAAATGGGTACCCAAGTGACATTCCACAGCACAGATATGCTTCTCCTATAGCACTGACATGTAATTAGCGTTCAAGTCCATTTCATTTAAGTCCAATTCATTTCTGTTTTCCTCCCAGTGCATAAAGTTGAAGGTGTTTTAAAATGAAGGCTGCCCCCCCCCCTGCCCCATCTTTGCTGGCAAGGCCCCTACTTCAGGGGCAGGCCTTTCTTTCCCTGGTCAGTTCTTTCCTCTTCTCTCCTCTCCCACTTTGGCTGCTTGCTGACAGCCGTGCCTGAGCACAGGTGACTAAGAAAAGGTTGCAAGACGCTGGCAACGTGGAGAAAGACTGCTCACCACTTCCCAAAGCCTGTCACTGCTGCTGGACTTGGTGTCCCAGCGAGAGAAAGGAGCTGGGCCGCGTCCTTCCTGTCTGATGGGTCAACCCAGAGTAGTGGCCATTGGCCTTGGGAATTTCCTGGAGTGGAACCAGGACCTGCCGGGTTTTCAGCGTCATGCATGGCGTAGTGCTCCCTGCTGTTGTCTCTCAAGCTTCCTCAGGGTAGAAGATCCCCTCCCAGGGATCCACACCGAATGTTCGCCAAAATCACACAAAGGCACTTGTTACCTCCCCCTTTCCTGTTGCACAGGTATGCACACAGGTGGGAGGTCGTGATGGGAAAACACATCACAACCTCCCGTTTGGAGGTTTTGTGATTTCAGGCCAGTGTTCATGAGATCAGTACCACAGTCTGTCATGTTAGCTGAGTTCTGGAGGCTCCTGTCCTAGCAGAGGCTTCCATGGACTCAGGGGGGCTCCTCCCCAAGGCTCTGGGCTGTGTTGTCCACCTGTCACTCAATTCTGAGCACAGCTGGGGCACTGCCATGTGAGCAACGGTGACAGTGGCCTGCCCTTACTGTGTGTGTACTGGCCTCGTCCTAAGCCTGCATTGGCTGGTTTACCTCCCACTAGTGTTGTCCTGTTACAGTTGAAGAAACTCAACACAGAGGTGTCAAGTTAGTTGTCCCTGTTGCCCAGCACTACATGGTGCACCATGTTGCATATGCTGGGCGAGGGCATTGCGACTGATGTCCTTGGCAGTCATTGCTGAGCCCGTTGGTGTCTCCTCTGGGCTTGTCCTCAGGACTATTTGGGGGACTTGCTTTCTGGTCAATATCCGCTAAGATAGCTTCATTCCAGAACCAGATGACATGGCCCATTTGAAATTAATTTCTTTTAATTGCTAGTAAAACCAACAATCATGTAAATATTATTATTATACTTTGTTATTTATTAGAAAACACAGAAAAGCTAAAGCATGAAATTGATCTGTTTTTGTGTGTGTGAGTTCTATTTGTACTTTCTCTCTGCTTTGTTATCAAGTTTAACCACGTTATTTATATCAACCCAATCTAATAATGCGGTTCCGACATGAATCAGGCTTCACATTTTCCTAAGCAACCCCCCACCCACATACGATCTTGCTCTCCCCGTCCTAATGTGAGCATTACCCACTGTCGGCATCATCATCATCATCATCATTATTTTACCTCTTGTGAATCGTCCCTGTAGGACCTTCTGAAGACGACCTTGGACTTTCACAGCCTGCAGAAGCTCGAGTTCAGTGGCATCAGAGGCAACGCCCTCAGTCAGCAGGTCCAGCAAATGGACCAGGAATTTCAGGAGATGTCCAGAGTCTTCTCCGAGTCCTGCCACAACTGCCTGGACCCCCAAGGCATGGTAGGGCTTGGACGGCCAACTTGTAACTTTTGTCTCTTTCTCAGTTGCCTCCAGCCTGTAGCGCCTGGCATTTTGCTTGCATTTTCTCTGTTTCCTTTGGCTTTATAATCCCAGGGATTTCAGGAAGGGAGACCTTCTCCTTATTATTCTTTGTGGCAGGAGAAGGATCGGGGAGGACCTTCTTTCAACTGCTGACTGCTCCAGACTGACGATGTCTAGGGTTTCAGAGATGCTGAGATGGATATGTGGTGGCTTTGAGCAGTGAGCAGACCGAGCACATCCGAGCAGAATTCTGTTAGTGTCTTGGGTAGGGTTGGGAGTGGGGGCAGAGCTTCATTTTTCTGATTGGACTCTGGTTGGCGAGGGAGTACTCAGGGATGAGGGAACGGCCAGACATGCATTTTCATGACTGGACCACAGAGCCCACGCCCTACCCCTGGCCCAGGAGAGCTGAGGTCTGTGAGCGCAAGCCCACAAGAGACAAAAAGAAAGGGGGCCAGGCAGGAATAAGGAATGGAGTTCCCTGAGAAGGGAATGGCTGATTGCTGGAGAAGGAATTTTGAGAGTGAATGAGTGAAAAGGAGGAAGAAATTATAGCAGAGATCTGCTCTGAGTGCCTTCAGTTGCCTAGGGAGAACTTAGCAAACCCGGAGAGATGTTGTTTTCTAGGGGAAAATGCTGTACTACAAAGCAGTCATTACTATTATTTTAACTCTTTTATGAATTGTCTCTATAGGATCTTCTGAAGACAACCATGTATTTTCTAAGACAAAACAAATAAACAAAAAAATGATAAAACAGAATTCTATGCACCATTATGTTATAGTTGGTTTGGGAAGTAGAACTATACTGATTTTCTACTTTGTCTTTTTATAAGAATATGAATTACTATTGCAAAGCAATCATAACAAATAATAATTCCACCAATTAGGGATTTCAGTTAATAAAATTTCTCTGAAAATTGGTATATTCTTTGGTTGCCAGATAAAATATAATACTTGGGACATATTCTAGAAATAAATTCATTGTTTATCCAAAGTTTAGATTTAAATGCATAGCCTATATTTTTATTTGCTAAATTTGGCAACCTTAGAAATAATGGCTAGTTGTTATCTTACTGAATTAAAATGCACTTAGAAGAAATAGTGTGCGTTAGCTTAATTAGCTTACTTCCCTCCCACTGGCTAGATTAATTTGGTTACACTGAAAAAACAGGATTTAGACTTGGGAGAGGAAGGAAAGTAGGAGATATGATGGGGTTGTTGCTGTTGAGGTGGCTTTTAGGGTGGCATGAGCTGGCACTGTGGGTGATAGAGAAGGGGCAGAAGGAAGAGGAGGCACAGAGATAGAGTAAAAGGGTGCCAACCTCACAATTTGACTCACTCTACCAGTTTGCCTAGGGAAAAAAAATGCAGCAGACATGGGATAACCGTCTACATGAATGAAAACTAAGGTGAATTTTGGGAAATGAAAATAAATCCTTAATATTCACGTGCAACGACTAGTAGTAAAGAGCATAGTGGGACTGGCTTTTGCAATATCGTAATTTTCTATGTCTTCGTGATGTCTCTTCAGGAATTTGAAAATTATGTCTCTAAATTTAACCAGAGAGTAGAAGATCTTGACCGAAGACTGGGGACTATCTTTATTCAAGCCTTTGATGATGCACCTGACTTGGAGCACGCCTTTAAGGTTCGTAAAGCAGAGAGGGAGCCACCCTATGCTCGATCCTCCCCCACCTTCATCCGCAGAGGGTCCGGTGGCTCTCCCGGCCGTTTGCTCCTGCAGATATGAATTGTTCTTCGTCTAATAGAGAGGTATCATGAGTGCGCTAGGCAAGGGAGTGTGCAGGATCGGGCTTCTCAGCTTGGTCACTGATGCTTTTCTGAAAGCATGATGATGTGAAATGATTTTCAAAAGCATTTCTTCCTGGAATGCTCCCCTGGGGTCTGATCAGTAGGGGACCCATGGGAAGTGAAGAGCTCAGTGGTGGTCACCATCCTGAACCCAGGGCTCTGCAATACCATGGCTGTTTAACCACTGCTGTCAGGGTGGTTCGAGCTGAGGCCAACCACTTACCGTAGTTGGTTACAGCATTCAAGTACAAGTAACTAGAATAAGAAGACGTGTACCCTTGCCCTGCATTGCCAAGATTAGCTGGTATACGGAGAAGGTTTAGGATGATGAGTAGCTAAATGGCTGTGCGACTGAGAATTCTGAGTCCAGAGATGTAAAGACATGACAGATCTGTAAACTATGAAGAGGCCAGATCTGTAAAGCCTTAAGGATTAGAACCAGAATTCATCAGTGGAAATGACAAGGAGGCTGATTTTGGCTCAATAAAGGAAAGAGATTTCTGTCAAAACTATTTAAAGACAGAATGGGCTTCCTTACAAAGTAGTTAAGTTTCTAGTCACTGAAAACGTCCAAGCATAGACTAGAATCCATGCTATTCTAGAATATTGGGTAACCTAAACTGCCAGGCCTCATTAGCCATGGAATCTACCTAGCTATATCTATCTCTTTACATATAGATATCTATCTATTACATAAATCTTATTTTAGAGGTTATAACCTCTAATAAATACCTGGCATTCCAGAACTCACTTAGAAAAACTATCGGATTTCTCTCTTCAAGCTTTGAACTAATTCCAGAAATTAGTTCTCTCTGAACATTTTTTCTTGCTCCTCTCAAATTTTAGCCTTCCAAGTTCTCCTTAACACCTAACCTACTTAGCTTCTTCTTTTCCTTCTCTATCTTCACCCTCCTTCTCTGTTTTAGGTCTTTTAAAAAAAATTATTATTATTATCATTATTATTATTTGTTAATCTTCATCTGTTTTTTCCATTGATTTTTTGTAGAGAGAGTGGAAGGGATGGGGGGCGGGCGGAGAGAAGGAGAGCACATCGATGTGAGAGAGACACACATCAATTGGTTGCCTCCTGCATGCTCCCCAGCAGATCCGGGAATCAGACCTGCAACCCTTTGGTATGCAGGGGGGCTGATACTCCAACCATTGAGCACACTGTCCAGGGCTAGGTCTTTTGTTTTAATGGTCTTTTTTCATATAGATCAGCTTAACCTTTCTGACAACTTTAAGTTTTCTCTTTATTTTACCCTTTATCCAGATTCTTACATCCCACAAGGGGCCAATAGATAATTTAGCAGACAGGAATTCTTCTCCTTTAGAAGGCAGATTATGAATATCCACCTACTAATAACTATTGATCCAGTAGCATAATAACAGTTGTTTGACCTTCTTACATTGCTAGGCATATGAAAGAAAGGCCAGGAAAGAAGACTTATGTAACCTTGGAAATACAGAGTCTGTGACTTGCTCCTCTTCTTTCTCCACCTCTCCTGCAGCTGCTGGACATAGCAGGCAACCTCCTCGAAAGACCGCTGGTAGCACGAGATGCATCTGATAAGTACCTGGTGCTCCTCCAGAGGTTTAACAGAGAATTGGATACAGTGAGGACAATCTACAGTCAGCGTGTCCAGCAGGAGGCAGAACTTGGTAGGCTGGTTGCCAGGGGACTTGGAAGGGGGGAACTCTACTGCTGGGAGGGGTGAAACTCAATCCTCTTATATTTGTTGAATGTCTACTAGGGATCTATGTCATTCTGCAATAAAAGCAAGGACAGTTTGTAGGTAATCCAGAGCATTTGGCTGATTGTAGAGTTCACTGAGCTGTGCATTTCCCTGTATACGTGGCTGAGATAGGCAGGGTGGCTCAGAGCAGTGAAGTCGTGACAGCCTGTGGGCAGCTGAGACCTTAGCCGAATAGCTGGGTTGACCCCTGGTCAATGTTGCTGCAGTGATTAATCTTCAACAGGTCTCAATTCCACGGTAGACTTTTATTTTCCTTTCCTGATCCTTCCAATGCCATAGCAACCGTGCTCCTGGAGGACGGAACCACCAGGGGCCTGACACGGGTGGTACGAACAAAGTGTGATGTCTCTGTTGTTGTTGTTTTTTAATATATTTTATTGATTTTTTTACAGAGAGGAACAGAGAGGGATAGAGAGTTAGAAACATCGATGAGAGAGAAACATCGATCAGCTGCCTCCTGCACACCCCCTAGGGGGATGTGCCCACAACCAAGGTACATGCCCTTGACCGGAATCGAACCTGGGACCTTTCAGTCCACAGGCCGACGCTCTATCCACCGAGCCAAACCGGTCAGGGCTGATGTCTCTGTTTTCATTGCAATTCTTAGATGCCCTGTCTTACCTGTTTCAAAGTCAAACACAAGTTCAATTCAACTTCACAAACATGTTTGGGCACGAGATGTAGAGGGAAGCCAGGGTAAGGGATAAACGAATTAATACCAAAAGCAAGTAAAATAAGAATGTCCAATCTCTGCTAACTCTGGTCAAACACTTTGTAATCCACATGGCCCGGTTCTAAAGGGTCACACCAGGTAGGAACAGTTGTCCAGCAGAATATAAGTAGTCCCTGACTCTAGTTATAAAGAACTGTAACAAAACAAGATATACTGCGGCTGGGATAGCTGGGGGCAGTTTGTGGAGAAGAGGGTTTTGAGCCATGAACGGTGAGAGATGGGAAGCAAGGAGAAGGAGCAGAGGTGTCCAGAGAAACAAGAGGAGAGTATTGCTAGATACCAGGTAGACCTTCCTGTGGGCAAACAGAGTGTGCATAGGAGACAGGCCAGCCCCAGAGTCTGGGGCCAGACTGTGAAGGCCCCTGAGTGCCGCCCTAAGGAATCTGGAACCCAGTGTCAGGCAGTAGGAAATTTTCCATGGGTTTTAAGTCATGGAGTGGCAAGACCAGCATGTCTATAAACAGGTTGCATACTGAGGTCATTTAGAATTGTGTCCCCTTAGGAAGTCATTCCCGGAAGGCCTGCTGGCCTCACCTTAATGTGAGCCATCCTCATGACATTACTCACATACAGAATTTGAAAACTCCAATGCCTTAAGAGGCCACCCTCGTTTTCTCTTGCTGCGTAACCAATTAGTACAGCCTCAGAGGCCTGCCGGTGCCCGTCTTTTAGCTCAGAGTTCTGTAGGCCAGCAGCCCGGCCTGATTGCCTCGGTTTCCCACTCAGAGTACCACGAGGCTGAAATCGAGGTGTTGGCTGGGCTGACTTCTCATCTGGAGGCTTGGGATGGTGGGGAAATCTGCTTCTGAGCTCATTTTTGTTGGTTGGTTCCAGTACCTAGTGACTATCTGCCTGAGGTCTCTACTTCCTTGTCAGCTGTCACTGGGGGCACGTCCGTTCCCTGCCATGAGGGAAGGCTAGAGGCTGCCTCCATCATCAAGCACACTGACTCCTTCTCACCTTTCAGCTCCCTTACCCCGCTCTGCCACCAACCAGAGATAACGCTCTGCTTCTAGGTGTGTCTCACCTGAGTAAGTCAGCCCACCCAGGATCTTCTCCCTGTTGCCATGTAACATCTCATCACAGGAGTGATATTTTATCCCATTTGCAGTTTTCACCCACACTGAACGAGGAAAGGACTGTGTCAGGGTGAGGGCCACTTGGTGGCATCTAGAAAGCTGTGGACCATAGGTGTGTGCTCGCATGAGACGCGGGGTGGGGGGAGGAGGGGAGTGGTAGAGCACATGATGATTAAAGGAAGACATCACTGCTCAGCCCCAGCTGCTGGATAGACTAGGAGGCTGGTATTTGCCAGATCTTCCCATTTTCCTAAGAAAGCTGGACACTAATTTTTTAAAAACAAAAATCTCATGACTGAAATCTCAACAACTCATATAAGCAAATGGACATACTATATGGAGTAAAGTAAGGGTGTCAGGCTCTGTTAGCCCTGGTCAAGCACCTCATCATCTGCATGGCCTGGCTCAGTCATAACCTTATTGAATTCGCACATAAGCCATTTTACAGAGGGAAAAACTGAGGCCCAGAGAGATTCAATTATCTGTTAAGGCAGAGTTCCTCAACCCTGACTGTACAGTTAGAATCCTCTGGAGAACTTTCACAAAATACAAATGACAGAGCCCACCCAAACCAACTGAATGCAGAACCAGGCATCAGTCTTTTTTTTTCTTTTTGATATATATATTTTATTGATTTTTTTACAGAGAGGAAGAGAGAGGAATAGAGAGTCAAAAACATTGATGAGAGAGAAACATCGATCAGCTGCCTCCTGCACACCCCACACTGGGGACGTGCCCGCAGCCAAGGTACATGCCCTTGACCGGAATTGAACCTGGAGCCCTTGAGTCTGCAGGTCGACGCTCTATCCACTGAGCCAAATTGGTTAGGGAAGGTGCCAGTCCTTTTAAAGACCTCCACATGACGCAGATGTGTAGCCAGGTTGAAAGTTACTGATGTGAAGTTAGAAAGCCAGTGAGTGGCAGAGCTGGGCGTGACCCCTGTCTTCTGACCCTGTTCCATGCTCTCCTCAAGGTCACTCTTACCCCTTAGGTGAGCACAATGGCCTCCAGGAACTCCCATCTCCCATGAGCACAGGGTGACTTCAGCATGTGGACTAGCTGGCAGGGAGTTCCTGGGCAGAGGGGCTGGGAGTCAAGCCTCACTCAGTGTGGCTGTGCTGTGTCTCCAGGCTTCTCCCCGGTGCACAAGAACATGCCCTTGGTGGCCGGGGGTCTCCGCTGGGCCCAGGAGCTGAGGCAGCGCATCCAGGCTCCCTTTGCCAACTTTGGGCGCATCACACATCCGTAAGTACCTTCCTCCTGAATGGGGGGTTTGCTTTAAGCCTCTGCTCCTGCTATGGATTTTAACTGTTGCATTGGTGCATCTCACTTACCCAAGGTATGAAAATTATCCATGTTTCTTTCCATGTTTAGCATCTGATCAGTGTCTTAGTCTGTTTGGGCTGCTATGACAGAATGCTATAGACTAGATGGCTTATCAACATTAGAAATTTATTCCTTACAGTTCTGGAGCCTGGGAAGTCCAAGATCACGGTGCTGGCTGATTTGGTGTCTAATAAGAGCCCTCTCTTTGGTTCATAGACAGCTGTCTTCTCACTGCGTCCTCACATGGCAGAAGCTCTGTGGAGTCTTCTTAAGAGGGCACTAACCCCACTCATAGGGGCTCCACACTTGTGACCTAGTCACCTAAAAGTCCCACCTCCTAATACCGTTACATTGGGGAATTCAGCTTCAACATGTGAATATGGGGGAGGGAATACACACATTCAGTCCATAACAACCAGATACTGGCCAAGCAGTAACAAGACAGATACATTTGAGCTGACTACTGGGACCCCTGGTGTTCAGCGAGGCTCGATGGACAAGAGGCTGGCTCCTTTTGCTCCAGGAGATTCATTTCTGGAGGAACATGAGTCAGGGTTTTGAAGCCGTGGAGTGCTCCCACGTGTCTCCCTCTGACACATGTCTCCTTGCTACTGAGGCCGCTGGAAGAGAATGCAGCCCGGCGTTTGCTGAAGTGTGGTGTGAGGACCTCATCTGTCAGAATGCCCTGGTGCTTGTTAAAATGCAGGCTCCCACCTCACCCCTCACCGACTGGTCTGAATCTTGGGGCCGGGTGGTGTCTGTGGATCTGCTTCCTGTGCAAGCTCCCTGGGGATTCTGCAGTGACCAGATGTGGGAACACTGGCCTGCCTCGCAGCTGATTCTGGAAGCTGAGCTAGTTAGAGGCATCTGAGCTGCTGGGAGTGAGAGAGAACTGTTCGTGATACCATGTTCAGGATATTAGGGAAGGGCAGTCTTCCTCTGACCACTCTTTTTAAAGGTTGGACGTATGAAAAGCACTTGACAGGGGCTCCACCCTGTCTGTTGTGGCAAACACAACAGAAACAAAGGAACTGAAATCTGGGCACCAACATCACAGATTTTTTGAGCTATAAAGGGTTGTAGAGACTCTGTGGCCCAGGTGGCCAGACATGGAAAGGTCGCAACATCATTAATCATCAGGGAAATGCACATCAGAATCATAGGAGAGGTCACCCCACACCTGTTAGAGTGGCTGTCATCAAAAAGACAAGAAATAATAAGTGTTGGCGAGGATGTGGAGAAAAGGAACTGCCTTGAGCTCTGTTGGTGGAATTGTAAATTGGTGTGGCCACCATAGAAAACTGTATGGAGTTCCTCAAGAAATTAAAAATAGAACTATCAATCCCACTTCTGGGCATATACCCACAGGAAATGAAATCATCATGTCGAAAAGATGTCCATGCCCCCATGTTCACTGCAGCATTTTTTATAATAGCCAAAACATGGAAACAACCTGAAGGTTCATTGGTGTATGAATGGATAAACAAAATGTGGCGTAAGCAAAATCTAATCTAATAAAAGAGTAATATGCAAATTAACCATCACTCCAAGACACCTAAGCCACGCCCACCAGCCAAGCCATGCCCCCAGCCAATTAGAGCAGCTGTATGCAAATTAACCCAGCCAAGATGGAGGCCAGCAGCCACAGAGCTAGAGCAAACAGGAGGCTCCTGTTCCAACTGCCTGCCTAGGCCAGCTGGGCCTCTGCTCAAGGCAACAATGTTTCAATTATAGAAGATAAATAAACCCCAGAAACCTGATTCTAGCCAGCCTTGCTGGGACATTGGTTCAATGGGAATTATGGGCAGCCTGAAAACGGCCCTCAGCCCCTCACCCAGGCTGGCCAGGCACACCAGCAGGTGGACATCCCCTGAGGGGTCCCAGACTGCGAGAGGGCACAGGCCGGGCTGATGGACCTCCCCGAGTGCACATATTTTTGTGCACCAGGCCCCTAGTAATAGAATATTGTTCAGCCATAAAGAAGGAGGAGAACCTGCCATTTGCAACATGGATGGAGCTGGGGGCATTGTGCTAAATGAAATGTCAGACAGAGAAAGACAAATACTGATGATCACACTGGTATGTAGAATCTGGAAAAAGAATTTAAGTGAAAGAGATGGGACATTGGTGGTTATCTGGCCATCAGAGGCACAAGTGGAGGGTGGGGGGATGGGTGCATTTTTTCCAAAGGGACACACTTCTGGTTGTAAGAGGAAGCAAACCCAGGATGATGTGCAACTTGGCGCAGTAGTTAACAGTGCACCTAGTGTAGTTGAAAGTTCTTCAGTGGGCAGATCCTAAAAGTACTCATCACAAGGAAAATGCCAATCCTTCCCTTTTTTGCGTTTATATGAGATGATGGATATTTACAAACTAATTACAGTAGTCATTTCACAGCATATGTAAGTTGCTATGTACACCTTAGACTAAAACTGAGAAAAATTTGAAAAGACTAAACACTTTCAGAGGAAGGAAGATGATGCAAAGCACTCCGGATGGTGTCTAAGGGGCCTCCCCATGCCCAGCGCAGCCAAGCAGAAAGGCAGGACACATGAGGAATCTCCCGCCTGCTCCAGAGAAGCTGCAAACCGAAGGGGTCATGTGAAACACCCAACTTGAAAATTAGCAGGAAGTCCGCTTTCTCTCACACTCCTCCCAGAGCAAGCATGCGTCTCCGGGGGTCAGGTCTGCCTTGTGGGTCACACTCGTGTGGTCTTTGCGCTAGCCTGGGCTCTTTATGTTGCTGATGGACAGCTGAGGAGTAAGGAGACGCCTGCAAAATTGGAGAGCTGGCAAGACCTGGAAGTCCAGGTCTCCAAGCTCCCAGCCCAGAGCACTTCCCAGGGGCCCCTCGGCCATGAGAGGTCTGGTCCAGAGCAAGCTGAGCCCCAATATTCTCAAACAACCCCCCAAGTGGGAGGGAGAAAATGAATGAATGGAGGAGAGAAGGCTGCTTCTAGGACTGTGGGCTGTGGGCCTGTCACAGGTCCTGTTCCCTGGAGCAGGTGCTGACATGCATGTACAGGGTTTACTTGTGCAGGGATGCTCTTGGGACTATCACCTGAGGAGGGGGGGGGATGGGCAGAGGGAGAATTGAGCAGGGGTGGAGTTGCAAGGAGGCCTCAGTGGATCCTCTTGGGGAGGGGGACTCTGGCCCTGCAGGTTACAGGACTTTGTGCTGCCACATGATGGGCGTGGGCTGTCTGGGAGGTGGCTCCCTTAGCGGAGGGTGTTCCCACAGCGGGAGGCAGCCTTGCCTCACCAGCAGCCAAAACTCCCGGCCAGAGGGAGGTTGAGGGGCCATGGGAGTGCCTGGTCCTGAGAGGGGGTCTGAATGGCAACCCACTGCCCTCAGCAATCCCATGGAAAGTTCCACTCATTTTAAAAATGAATTCAAAGCGGCACTGTGCCCTGTAATATGTACTTAGTGGTTATTACAGATGTTTTCTATTCCTCACCATGAAATGAAGTCCAGTCTGCAGCCAGTTTCACAGCACCTGCTCCTGTGACTTCTCAAACCTTCCAGGGCACTGTGGCGGCCCCAGCGTGGGGCCTCTTCCCTCCATGTGCCCCAGACTCTCCCCTCCGTGTGCCCCAGACTCTCCCCTCTGTGTCCCCAGACTCTCCCCTCATTGTGCCCAGGTGCCGTGTGGGGCCTCTCCCCTCCGTGCGCTCCAGGCCCTTGAGTTGCTGACTCTGACGCTGGAGACCCCATGACTGACTGACAGTGACTTCCACAATGTCCTGTGTTCAGTAGCCCTGCTCAGCTCCTGCAGGCTCAGCCTGTGGCTTGTTTTATGGCAGCGGTTCCTCAACCTGTGGGTCATGACCCATCAAACGACCCTTTCATAGGGGTCGCCTAAGACCATCCTGCATATCAGATATTTACATTACAATTCATAACAGTAGCAACATTACAGTTATGAAGTAGCAATGAAAATAACTTTATGGTTGGGTCACTACATGAGGAACTGTATTTAAAGGGCCAGAAGGTTGAGACCCACTGCTTTATGGAGTCAGTCCAGTCGCACCTCAATCTTCCTTCTATTTTCCCTGCAGTGCTGTCTTTCTCTCTCCCAACCTCTTTCTTTCCCAGGCATGAAAGTGAGGTGGGGTTGTGAGACTTGTGGAAGTCCCACAGCTCGGGAGGGGAGGGCTGGGCGAGAGCAGCCTGGTGTCCCCTTCCCCTCTTGGAGGCGCCTGTGTGCTCGCAGAGAGGGACTGAGCGCCTGAATGCCAGGGCTTCCTCTGCAGCGGGGCTCACACTGAGAGCCGGGGCATTGGTGAGAAACCTGTTGGCTTAAAGAGCAAACGGTGTTAAAGGATCTTTGCAATAAGCTGCCTCATTTTGCTGGCAGAACAAACAAACACAGACCCGTCAGCACAGTGTGAAGGCTCCTGAAAATTATAGCTATTCCGCCGGTTTTCCCAGGGCCTGGCTCTCATTTTCTGTTGCAAAGTGTCAGACAGGAGCAGGTACGGGTGGCGGTGTGGGCAACGGTCTCTGCTCACGCTCCTCTGGGGTCATCATTCCTGTGGGAGCCCCTGAGCATGTCTGTGCATATGGGTGAGTGTGTATATGGCATGTGTGGTGCACATGTGTCCATTGTGTGTGCACATTTAGGGGCATGAGATGTGGGTGGGAACCGCATGTACACGTGTCAATGAATGGCAGGGCTTCTCAGAACATGTCCTAGATGGATTTCAGAGAAGGAAAATATATGCACATAAAACAATATCTGTGTGTGTGCGCGTTGCTATGTAAATATGTAAACATTGTTACATAGTTTTTGTTATGTGTAATGTCATACATAGCTTTTCCTTATATATGAAAACTATGGCACCTAGATTTTTTTTTTCATGCCTCAGTTTCCCTTTTATTTCAGTGTCTGAGGACCTAATTCACCTGCGCATGCCTGGCTGGGCGGGGAGAAAGGGTTGGTGCAGCCCCTGGGAGCGGTTCTGCACCTTTGGGGCTGCCGACATTACAGGAAGTTCAGGCGCCCTCTGGTGGCCGATGGGGAATGTTCAGCAAGGAGGAGGCAGGCGCCTCTGGGGCATTTGGAAACCCGCCAGGGAAGCTACTCAATCTCTTCTCTATAGGCTGCCGTTTGTTAATTATATCATTATCTTTGACTTCTAATTCGATGCCACTTTTTTTCTCTTTTTTTTTTTGTGGGCAGTTGCATGGAATCTGCCGAAGGAAAGCGGATGATACAAAAGTATGAAGATGTGCTGTCGTTGCTGGAAAAGTGAGCAGCGCCTGGGATTGCATTGCCCTGCAGCTTGCATGGCCCCACAGGGCCCCGTGCGGCTCCGTGCCTGAGCCGGCGCCTCGCGGTGGTCTGTGTTTTAGGTTATCCCCACATTATCTGTGAGCTCAGTGCCCCTGGGTTATAAACACAGGGCCCCCGGGGAAAGGAGTTCCAGCCTGGAGACAGGCACTGTTCGGGTGCACTGTAGTGGGAGCGAGACCTCCCAGTGTCGGAAGTGGGCCACCCGTCACGGCACCCCAAGAAGAGTGTCACGGAAAATCGCAGCGGTTGCCTCCTAAGCAGAAAGTTTAGAAAATGATTCCTTATCTTTTTATAGAGAAAGCATAAGAATGAAATTTACATGGGTTCCCAGTTGTTCCTGCTTTAAAGCTGCAGTAAGATTTTCGGGGGTGCAGGGTCTAGTGCCCATACTGCCCACACTGTTACCAAATCCGATATTGTCACCACTTAACCCCCATATGAAAAGCCTTTTGGCGCCTCCCGTCATCTCATGACCACAACAGGAAAGCCCTCCCTGGTCTTTGCTTTCCTCTCTAGCCTCCACCTTTGCCCCCTTAGCCTCAGGTGCTCCCAGCACACAGTAGGCTGTTTCTCACCTCCACCCTTTGGCCTTGCTGTTGTTTTTGCTCAGAGCACTCATCCCTCTTCCACTGTCTAACCTCTCCTTGTCCTCTGAGATTCAGTCAAGCATCACTTCAGCCCCCGACCCCTGAGACCTTCCAGCATCTCCTTACCTCCCTCCCCAGCCCTGTCGTCAGAGGCCCAAGCCCTGTACATCTCTCTAGGATTGCCTCTGCTGCATTCTCCGTTTACGCAAGCCCAGCACACGGTAGACGCTCCGCCAGTGTGTAATGACTGAATGACAGATGCCTGCAAGTGACGGGAAGGTTCCTATGAGAGCAAATCCTACCCTATAGCTTCTTCCAACGTTTACTGAGACTAATCACGGCTTCCCTTACCGCTAGAAGGACCCCCTGGAGTGTCCTTTTCTACTCTCCTCTGATTCAAGCTATGCCATCTTTAGAAGCTCCATGCAGGAGCTTCCATGCCTGGCTGAGTCAATGACTTTGACTTAAGAATGTATGCAGCCCCGGCCCCCTGGCTCAGACGGCTGGAGCATGGTCCTGTATGCCAAAAGGTTGCAGGTTTGATTCCCGGTCAATGCATGTGTGGGAGGCAACCAATCATGTTTCTCTCTCTTCCTCTCTCTCCAAAAATCAGTAAAAACATATCCTTGTGTGAGGATTGGGAGTGGGGGGAGAGGAGAGAATATTTTCAGGTATTGTACTAGTATCTTTAGCTCATGAGATAGAGAGATAGACTGTACATACTATATATGTTTTATGTATGTTACTATATGAAGGCACTTATCTATACCTTCAGTTACTCACTGCCAGGCCTGGGGATGCTGGGAGGGTGCTTTCAGGGGCCCCACTGTTCCCCATCCTCGCAGGTACGAGGCAAGACTGTACGAGGACTGGTGCCAGACGGTGTCGGAGCAGTCGCAGTACAACCTCTCCCAGCCACTTCTGACACGAGACCCAGCGACTAAGCAGATTACCGTCAACTTTAACCCACAGGTAAGTCAGCCACAGGAATTTCTCATTGGGTTTCTGAAGAGTTTTGCTTAATTTTGCTGATTTCAAAGGCAGAAATATGAATATGAATATGAAAAAGCTGCTCCAAAGAATCTGCATCCGGGATTTCTTTTGGAGATAAATCCTATGGTGTAGTGTTTTCTTAAGTTGTCCAGGGCTCACATTTTTCTCCAGGGTTAGACAATATATTTGCACAGCAGGAACTATCACAAAATATATTTTTTTAACTTTTCATATGATGGGATTATTATATACTTGACTTTACATATAAAGTTAGAATGACAATCACACTTAAGATTAACCAATCAAAAAGTTTAATTATATTATAGATATGCACTACCTGAAATTTCGGAAGGCACTTAAGCAGAGATTGCTACCTGTCTTTGACAGATAGAATAATAGCATTACTGACCATTTAGTGCCAGACAGCTGCCTGGGCCTTCCATGGATGCCTGCCACACATGAAGACTGTTGACTGAACACTGGGAGGCCACACAAGTGTGAGTCCTGGTTCCGCTGTCAAGGAACCCACAAGCTAGTTGGGAGCTGGAATGCCAACATGCAAAAATCTGTCCTTAAGCAGTGGTGTGTAATAAATCTCAAAGGAGTCGCTCTGGAAATAAGACTCTGGGTTAGTGACTCTCCGCTGAGGCCATTTTCCCCCCTGGGGACATTTTTGTTATCAAACATGGACTGGGTGCCAATAGCACCGAGTGGGTAGATACCAGAGATGCTGCTGAGCTCTCTACAATGCCCAGATGGTACCCACCACCGAGAGAGTTTGTCCAGAATAATAGTCCCAAGGTTGAGAAGCCCTGCTGCAGGTGGTCATAGGGTGGAGACCGATGTGGACTG
Source organism: Murina feae (assembly GCA_004026665.1). Taxonomy (NCBI): domain Eukaryota; kingdom Metazoa; phylum Chordata; class Mammalia; order Chiroptera; family Vespertilionidae; genus Murina; species Murina feae. The sequence goes on from PVJC01000556.1 coordinate 85,698, forward strand.
TGGCAGCCATGGAAAGCGTAATGCTGGAGAAGACATGACCAAATGTTAGCCCAGGTCAGGAGGTGCATTGTTCAGCTAAAAAAGTAAAACAAGAAATATGGCCACACTGAGCGAAAGCAGTCACAGGAATGCAGTGTAGAGGGAGCTAAAACTGAGCATATTGCTGTCTTTTGAGAAAGCTGAAGGTTAAGTAGAATATCAATTCTGACTGAGCTAAAAGTCAACAAAGGAAGTTGGAGGACCCATTTTTTTTCCACTTTGGTAAGTCTGTCATTTAATCATTTTAATAAGTCTGTCAGCAATATTGGATATCAAGTGCCCAAAGAGATGAGTTTCTGGATTACCCATGAGGCCAGAGTCTAGAGGTATTGAGGCTGGATCACCCCTTCTGTCTAGACTCTGAGAGCAAAGACTCTTATGTGCCCCAATGTGCAACACACAGTAGGTGCTTTTTGATGTCATAAGTGATAGAAGGGAAAGGAAGTGGAAGAAAGAAGTGAGAGAAGAAAAGGGGAGAGGAGCTAAATCCCTAAGTTATAATGTGAGTCCAAGAGAAGCAACTACAAACACAAGTCAGAGAAGAGCTAACATCCCCTGACTCCAGCTGTGCTGCTAGGAATGAGCAGTCACATGCATGTCAGTCCAGAGGGACATGGTCAGAGGCTTGCCCCTTTGGGGCCAGGCTAAAAATGTTATGGGGGAAATTACATGTATGTATGTAGAAAACTTATTTACATAATTTAAAATGAAAATTACATGTATGTACGTAGAAAACTTATTTAAAATGCCTGATTCTTGGACATTTCAATTATTTTCTAGTTGTGTCAATATGTATTTCATAGATTCTGGGATGCACTTTTTTTTTTTTTTTTTACTTTATATCTTTGAAAATGGCATGCATTTGTAATTTAAAAAACTACCTTTTTCCTTTCCCTCTTTGTTGTAAATATAGCAATTTACGACTAAGTGACATCTTACAATGGGATAAAATATGATATGAATGTTGCTACAATAAGTATCTGCAGTTATCATTGCATCTATCCTGGATTATTTCTTTGGAATAAATGCCTAGAAGTAAAATTCCTGGGCTAGAAGGTGCTTGCATTATGAGACTTTTCATATATATTGTCAATTTGTTCTTTAGACATTCTCCTGACAGCAAGATAATCCATTTCTGCCACCGCTTTCAGCTTGATGAACTAGAAAAAATATAATATCTCCACATTGCTTTAACTTTTTTCACGTGTCCATTGGCTGTCTACGTTCTTTCTATGATTGCTTGTTCATGTCCTTCGCCTGCTTTTGAGTGGAAGTGCCCTCTTTATCTGTGAATTTGTTAGAATATTTTGTAAATGTTTGTCAGATGTTTTAAAAATCTGCTGCAAATATTTTTACCAGGTGAAGTATGATATTTTATGCATGTTAATTTTATCTTTTGTGGTTGTGTGTTTGGAATGGCCTTCTCTACCTCTCTGTCTCTCTATATATATATAAATAAATAGCTCTACATTTTCTTTCTTTTCTGTTTTTAAATTTTTATTATTTTATTTTATTATTATTTTTTAATCTTCACCTGAGGACATTTTTCCACTGATTTTTAGAGAGAGAGAGGAAGAGAGAGGGAAAAGACAGAGAGAAACATCGATGTGAGAGAAACACATCGATTGTTTGCCTCCTGCACACACCTTGACCAGGGCCCAGGCCGGGAGGAGCTTGCAACCCAAGTATGTGCCCTTGACCAAAATCAAACCCAGGACGTTTTGGTCCACAGGCTCTCTCCACTGAGCCAAACTGGCCACGGCCCACATTTTCTTTTAATTTCTGTTTTCATTAAAAAAATGTTTAAATTGATTTTAGAGAGAGAGGAGGAGAGGGAGAGAAAGAAACGTCAAAGATGAGAGAGAATCATTGATCCACTGACTCCCGCACACTCCCTACTGGGGCTGGAGTCCACAACCTCCTAATGCACCCTGACTGGGAATCAAACCGGGACCTCCTAGTTCGTGGATCGATGCTCAATTACTGAGCCACACCAGCAGGGCATGTTTTCATGTCTTAAATTTAAATTTTTAATACCTACCTTGAGAAAATAAATTAGGAGACTGAAGTCATTCCCCTGCTTACTTGTTAGCATTCGTCTTAACCCTAAACAGGGTTGGCTGGGTGACAACGAAGGGATGGCTCAGAGCCACCGAAGGAGAGGTGGGGGCTCAAGTGTCTTTATGAGAGCCGGGGTGGGGAGGGGAGGGGGAATCTATGGCCTGGTATGTTTTGTCATACCTTCTCTACACTTTAGTCCTTGTAAGTTCGGAGATAAACGCGATAAATAAGCAAGGAATGATGAACAGTGCTCTCAGAAACGCTGCCAGAGGCCTCTGTGGTTTTCATTGACCCACATCTGCTTGGCTTCCCACTCTCGCAGTTGCTACTAAGCTCAGTGCCCCGTAGAAGGTCAGCGGCTGGTGATTGCCATCTCCTGGCCTCCTGGTATGTGAAGGCACGAAGACAAGCCAGCCCATCAGGGCCTATTTCTGTAACCATTGAAGTTCTACAGTGGGCACTCCTCTCAGCCCCGTCAGTGTCTATGACCATGTGTGTGACCTCATGTGGAGAGAATACCAGAAGTCTAACCCCGAGGCTTCTCATGCACGGGGTGGCCCAGACCGGGTGATCGTCCTCCTCCATACCAGCACAGCCATGGGCACTGGCTCAGTCAGCAGGAGCCTGTCATGTCATCAGCCACCTGCCCTAACGCATCACCGTGGCGGAGCCTCTCCTGCTATCACTGATGTCTCCTCTGTCAAGTTTTCCTCTCGCTCTCAGTGATTCACAGATTCGGTTAACCTGCTGCTTTCTGAGTCCCCTTCCTTCTGCCCAGAGCTCACTTCCCTTCTCGGACCCCACATTTAGGGAATGGGCAGGAGCAGAGGTTGGGAGGGACCAGAAGACCTCTGGCCCCCCTGGGGTTTTCCCATCTCTGCCCCCATGTTGCTGCTCTTCGCTGTCAATGAGCTACAGCCATGTATGTCGGTTCTCTCCCCCAGCTGGTTTCTGTGCTGAAAGAGATGAGCTACCTTCAGCCCGGGCAGCTGAAGCATATCCCAGAGACCGCAGCAGCCATGTTCTCCTCCAGGGAGTTCTATCGGCAGCTTGTGGCTAATCTGGAGCTGATGGCGAACTGGTACAACAAGGTTATGCAAACACTGCTGGGGGTGGAATTGCCATTAGTGGCGGAGGAGCTGCGGAACATCGATCTCCACCTGCGAGCTGCAGAGGAGACTCTGAACTGGAAAAGCGAAGGTAATGAACCCCCCGGAGTCTGGGGTGAGGGAGGAGGGTCCAGATGCCAGTAAACGATGTGGACACTCAGACAATTACATGGTAATGTGGGTTGTGTTTGAGCACAAGTCTGTCTTCTCAGACACATGTCCAAGGTGAGGAGAGTTGGTATTCTTCCTTCTCTTGGGCTGTGACTAGTATGTTTAGAAAAATGTGCTGCCACACACGGGATCAGGATCAGAGATTGAATGAGGTCTCCCGCACATATGGGGCACTTCATGAAGGAAGCTTTTTCCTGTATTATCCTTGTTACTTAGTTTTCTTAACCAGACTGTAAGTATCTTATAAGGGAATTATGCATCGACTTCTCTTGTACCCTCCAGTTCAATTCAATAAACTTTCATCGATTGATTAACATATGTGGGGTACTCTGGGGGAAAAGGGGGTGGCCTGTGGAGAGAATGTAAGATATGAGGTATGTGGGAATGACCCTGCCCTAAAAGCTGGCATTTAGTGAGGATAGCGGACATATGTACAACAGAAATTATACAAGACAAGCTATGATAAGAAGTCATCGGAGAGTTAAACATAAAGTGTGACAAACCACAGAGCAGGGAGATTGATTTGCATTACAGTCCTCAAAAGAGTGAAAGCTTGAAAATAAGGTCAAGTCAACTCCTGGAAGTCTTGGAAGGCCATATTACACAAGTTAGCGCTTTATTCCATATACAAGAGGGAATGACATTTTCAACATTTAATACAGGGAAAGTGCTAAAAAATAAGATTCATTAGCCTATGTAAAGTCACCAAGTTGTACTGGTGTGCTCCAGCAAATGCACCAGCTTTTGTTTCTTTTCCTCCATAATCAGGGTTTTGGTGAGAGTTGGCTCTTTAATACAACATGGAAGAAAAAAGGCTGTCTGCAAAGACGTAACCTGTGCAGAAAAGTCTTTTAAAGCCCATGAGTATTGGATCCCTGTCTTTCATAGCAGCTAGACCTTTAGCTATGCCACTGTCAGCTATTTCAGTTAATTCCATTTCTTCTGGGGAACAGGCATTTGGGATTATGTCATTCAAATCACCAGTAGTATTCATGACCTTGAAAAAAGAATTCAGAAAACCAAAGACAACGTGGAGGAGATTCAGAGCATCATGAAAACATGGGCGTCTCCAATATTTAAGAGAAAAGATGGAAAAAGGGAGTGTCTGCTTTGTGTGGAGGGGATGGAAAAATATTACAGCTGCATCAGAGAATCTGGCCTGAAGATTCACGCTCTTGTTCAGGTAATCACCAGCCCCTCAGACACACAACCACGGATCCAGGGGACACATGACAAGGTGGGTTTGGTGCCGGAAGGGATTTGGAAATTAGGACAATAGGTGTGTGTCTTCCGCAGTCAGGGATATACATTTATACTGAGAGCAAAAGAACTAAAGCTGATAGGTAAGGGGAGTGAAAAATCACATTACAGCATCAGTGTCAAAGTTAATGCCATCTTCATGGTGGCCCACTTAGTCATCACATGACTTTAAGTGCCACACCAAACCCCAAGGAGAGAAGGAGAAGTCAAGGACAGATTTCTAAATTACCTAGTGCACAAGCTGTCTCCAACTCGCCTGCACAAGCTAGTGTGGGACTCCAGCATCATCTTTGTAACCCAGCTCTATGGAGCCCGAGGAGATGGTGCCTTCACTGCATTTGATGAAAGAAGGAAAAATGCAGTGTGCACCTAAAGCAGGAAGGCTCTGCCTGCATTGGGATAAATAGAGCAGCCTCGTGGCCCATCCTCAAAGACTGAAGAGTGGAAAGAGCTGTCAGGAGTCTCCAGCTGCCACCCACTGCAGTGGCATGGGGCAGTCCAGCAGGCTGACCTCATGAACATGGTCAGTGATGGATTATAGCTGCTGGTTGGGGGTTATCCGTGGGTTGAAGTACAACGAAATGCGCTATTGACTTTAATTTTCTTGACTTTGTTTTCTAGTGCATCAATTTCTGTTCTTTATTATTGCTTTCTAGTTAATTGGGGGTAAATTTGCTCATCTTTTTTTCAAGCCTCTCAGGGTAAAAACTTAGGGTATTATTTTGAGGCTTTCTTTCTAATATCAGCATTTGATGACATAAATTTCCATCTGAGCAGTGCTTTACCTGCATTCCATAAATTTGATCTGCCTCATTTTCATTATCATTCAGTTTTAATTTTTTTCTCTTATGATTTCTTTAATTGGGTGATCATTTAGAAGTGTGTTGTTTAATTTCCACATATTTGGGCCAGCTCTGGATATCTTAATGAAATTGATACCTAATCTAATTCCATTGTGGTCCAGAGAGAATATGAAATCTCTCTAGAAGATTTCAGTCAGTTGGAATTCACTGAGACTTGTTCCATAACCTACAATGTCGTTTATCTTATTAAATGTCCCTTGTGCACGTGACAATGTTTATTCTCCCATTGTTGCAGTGTTCCATAAATATCAATTAGTTCAAAGTGGTTGGTATATTGTTTATATCTTTTATACACTTTCTGATATTTTTTTGTCTATTTGTTCTACCAATTATTAAAGAACGTTAAAACACCACCTGCGATTTTGGATTTGTCTATTTAACCTTTTAGTTCTGTCAGATTTTTCAGTAAGTGTTCTGAAGCTTTGTTAGTAGTTACAAACACATTTATAATTATTATAACTTCCTGGAGCATTGATCACTATATTGTCAAATTCCCTTTTTATTTATAATAATACTGCCTTGCCTTGATGGGTTTTATTTGTTTGTTTGTTTGTATTTTCTTTCTGGTAATACTATGGCCTTTTCTTCCAGATTCACAGCTTCTACTTTTTGCATTGTCCATCTTTTTCTACTTTCTTACATTCAACCTATGTGCTTCTTTGGATTCCAGTGTCTTCTCTTATAGACAGCACATGGTAGCAATGTACTTTCCTAAGTCTAAGGACTCTGTCTACTAGTTGGAGTATTTAAACTATTACATTTAATGTAATTTTTGGTATGGATGGATTTAGCTCTACCATTTTACTAGTACTATTTGCTTCTATATTTGCTTCATCTCTTTTTTTGTTTCTCTGCTATTTCTCACCCACCTTCTTGTTATTAATTGTATATTTTTTTAGCATTCTACTTTAATTTCTCAATTTCAGATTTACCTTGTTGCATTACATTTGTGGTGGTGGTTCTAGGTTTCAGTATGCCTCTTCAACTAATCACAATTAACTTAGAGCTTAGGAACCTAGCAACATAGCAACAATATGGTTTAATGCCCCACCCCCCTCCAATCTCTTAATCATCACTGTGGGGATGTGTGTTTGTGTGTGTGCCTCTGTGTGTGTGTGTGTGTGTAAAATAAACCCCACAATAGAGTATTATAATAATATTTTGCTTTAAAAACTCAAGAAAAAAATATTTCTGGTTTTTATATTTGCCCACAAACTCACTATTTCTACACTTGTTTTTCTCTTAGTGAATTTCACTCTTGGTTAAATGTCTCACTTTCCTGCTTGTCTGCATATCTAACAATTTGTCATTATGTTCTAGTCGTGTTGGGTGCCTCTTTAGAATCTGGGTGTTATTTTCCTTAAAGGGTTTGGGCTTCCCTTCTGGCAGGCTGTTAACTTATTGGTGGGTCATCAGGATGCTGTGGACGCTCTGTTTTAAGCTTTGTTAGAGGGAATCTAAAGAAGCCTTACTCTAGAACTGAGCAGGTCAAATCATAAAGCATCCCAGTTGTGGGGTCTCCAGTGAATTTCTGGTTCCACGCAAGGTCTTTTCGTTATTTCTGATGGAACACGAACATCTTCCAGCACTGTCTGACCTACACAATCTCCATTTAGCGTAGAATCCCCAGTAACTATTCTCTGCCAGGCCTTGCAGAGTCTTGCCCTAAATATGTACAGCTTCATATTCAAAGACTCGAGAGAACTCAGCAATGTCAGCAGCCCCAAGCCCCTGTTCCTGTCTTTTCTCCCCAGCAGGAAGGATGCTGTAATTGAGAGAATTTTCCCATGTCACAGTTTGGAAAGCGCCTATAGGTAGAAAGCCAGTTGTTTTAAAGCTCACCTTGAGCACTTCCCTTTTCTCAAGGATCACATCCCTGTACTGTCCATTATCCAGTTGTCCAAAAACAATTATATTTTTGTATTTCCAGTGAAAAAGCTGTGTGTAGCAGAAGGGAAAGTCTGACCTCATTCATCTGTCTTGGCTAGGATCAGAAACTTGAGCTATTTCTTTTTAGTTCAGATAATTCCAACATGTTTGCTCCTTAGACCCAAATAGATTTGAGGTAGAGAGATTAAAAGTACAGAGAACTATATTGATAGCGTGATATCAGGAAGGAGATAGAACAGCTATACACAGCAGTCATAAAAACGGAAAGTTTTAAAATATAGAAGCAAACATACCCATCTTAATAATACCTGAGAGCAATACTATATTGTCACCATGTTATGATTTATGTGATCATGATCTTTGTCATTAAGAAAGTCTTAAATGTGCTTTGGAAATAAACATATAGGTGAGTCATTTTAGAACTTTATTAGTCAAAGACAGGATCATGAGATTTTTTTTTAATTCAGGGAGATTTACTACATGTGAAGTGGTGTGGGTCAGCTAGAAAATATACTTCTGCAAAGTAGTTATAACTTTCATCGAAGATATTAGAGAAATGGAAAGTTATCATTAAAAGGCTTACTGATGAAAATGATGAAGAGCACATACCATACCTCCAGGAGAGAGAGAGAGAGAGAGAGAGAGAGAGAGAGAGAGAGAGAGAGAGAGAGAGAACAAATGTGCATTCATTTGTGTGCAAATATTCTCTAAATCACTCACTATACCAAAGATGTTTTGTTAATATTAAATGCCAACAGCAAACGCTCCAGCTCATTTCCAAGGATTATCTAGAAAATGCTTTATTGTCTGGACTTGAAATTTGTTATAAGCCTTGAATCCTAATACCTTCTACCCTGAGTACTCCTTCCTTAATGTGCCCTACCCTCTGCTTCGATGCAGCTTTCTCCACAGTAAGTACATCAATGAAGCACACAGGGCAACCATCAGCATGCCTGCTGAGGATGCAGTCCTCCCTGAGGCAGGATGAGACATACTCCCTTATGCTCCTTTCAGTCAGTCAATGGCTGTTCCCATCAGATAGAATGAATCTGACACGCGTGTAATAGCAATTGTTCACAAGAACATTTTTTTCCTCCGTGTGTTACTTATCTCCATTTCCCTTAGTGATTATCAGAACTTCCATATTATTAAACATGGTTTACATCATTTCTTTATCTTTAGGAAAACTTGGACCTTTTCTCAGCAGACCCAGCCTCCGATATCTGGAAGACTTATGTTGACTACATTGATGATATGATGCTGGATGGATTCTTTCTTGCCATTGAGTGCTCCCTCAAGTACCTCCTGGAAAACACTGGTATTTCCTGGCTTGTGGGTTGTTACTGGAATGATAACAGGAATAGCGTTTGTGGAATTACTGTGAAGTGCAATTGAGTGCTTTGTGACCTTCCCCAAAAAGACTGAACATTTTGTGAATTACACACAATACAATAGCAAGGTATTGAGCTTCTAAATTGTTCAAAAATAAGAGTCATTGCTCTATCTAAAACTCAGATGGTAAACTAGGCTCCAAGATAGTGACGTGCAAAAGGGAGAACATACAAGCTAATTCCATCAAAATCAAGGGTCAGCAAAGAGGAGTGACTAAGTTGGAATTCCCGGAAGCACCATTAGTAAAGGCAGTTCAGCAGGACTCACTCGTGGGACATGCTGTGCCTTCAAGCTTAGTGTACTCTAGCTCTGTAGCTTCTTGGAAACTCAGGGAGGTTGTAGTAGCTGGGTTGAGTGGAAAAAGACTTTCTCTGTGAAAAGGAATCAGACAAGAAGCCGGGGATGAGGCAGCTTTTAGACGGAGAAGAAATATGAAGAAGGTAGTGGGCATTCTTCTAAGCTGCTAAAAGATAGCTAAGGGCTGAGGTAGAGAGGAGCAAGGCCCAGTGCTGGGTATAGTTAGGCCGGCACCTCCCCCATCGCCTGTGGTCTTCGTTGGTGGTGAGACTGAGGTCAAAGGTGTTTGCTTGCAGGGTGCAGGGGTGCCCCGAATCTGTGAAATACTGTGGCAGGAAATAGATGGCAGATCACCTTCCAGAGCCTGGGCCAAGGAACCAGTGAGGCATGGTGATAGACACTGAGACTGGAGTTCCAGAAGACCAGGGCTGACAGTGCTCACTTCAGTGCAATGACCAAACCTCCCCTGGTCTCCTGTCCTTCTCGAAGGTTTGGGAAGATGCCTCCATCACACTCAAGGGCAGGCAGTACTTGGGAGATGGTCCCTAAATGCAGTGGCTCACCTTTGACCACTAGCTCTCCTGCTGAACTGTCTGAGGTGTCAGTTGTCCTCGTGTGAGAAGGAGAGAGTGGGGACAAGGTGATGGAGAGGAGACGGTAGTGTTTCCCAAGGTTTTCTCTATGGAAATGGGGGGAAAGGGTTACACGTTTTCTTCATGATATAACCTGAGCTGAGGAGCTACCGATAACACTTAAGAGGCTCTGGTGAAGGGAAAGGAGCTAAAGCATGGCCTCTGGAGGAGAAAATTACCATGAGGCTTTGCAGTAGCGCAGATGGACAGCTTGATTTCTCTGGGCCTCTTCTCCCTTCTCTTGTTTGACGAGCAAATGCCATTTCCACGCGTTGGTCCGGCCTCGCGGTCACTTCCCAGAATCTAAACCCGCCTCGGTTACATCCTATCCACTCTCTCCAGAAATGTTCTCCCCTGCATGTCTCCCAAAGGGATGTACTCACATCAAGGGCGTGGCACTGCCAAGGCCATCCGGTTTGTACGGCAATTACATTGGCATTGCATCTGTTAGAGGGATTCAGGTCTCAGGACAGCATGTGGGGCAAAAATCTCATCTACCCACAATAGTCTTGAAAGTCTTTTAAAGCCTTTAAACTACAAGGTTTCCGCCCCCCCCCAAAAAAAATGTGTACACACTTTAACAGCTGGTAGCTCAATTTTGAAAAAGAAACGTGTTTTAATAAACACTGCCTTTTTAGTTATTCAACATGTGTGTATACATTTTTGGGGGAGGGGACACTCTACATATGCAACCTGGCCTACTAAATTATAGGCATCTAATGCATGTAGGGATGCAGAATATGTCATGACTACATACGCAAAGCATAATCTCAAAGGCTTTGAAAAAAACTGCCCTATGATAGTAGCATAATTACTATGATATTGGTAAACTTGCATTCTGTTAAGTTAAATATGCATTTTAGGGGATCCTCCTAAGTCCAATAATGCAAATTTATCATTCCTGAAGTTTTGAGGACAAGACGCTAGTTTCATATATCTTTGAGGACCCCCATACCCTTTCAGTTAGGGAGAATGGCTAAGCTATGATAACAAAACTCCATCCTAAGTATTAGTCCAAAGTGAGTGCCCCAGGTTGGCGGGCAAGTTCCATCCCTCCTGAGGTTCCACCACTCAACAGCTGTGTCAGCTGGCTCCCCGCCACACCTGGGCTCTAGCCCGTGGGAGGAGCAGAGGAGGCCCACCTGCTGTCTTCTTCCCACATTCCACTGGTGACAAACCGCGTTGCCACCCCTACCTGTGAGCTGGGAAATGCCACGGGCACAGTTACACCTCCATTTCTGGGAAAGTAGGAGATAATACATTTCAACGAGTTGTCTCTGCTGCCCACAGTATCTACCGCATACCAGTGTCCTAAATATTGCTACAATCAAAAAGAGATACGCATATAAGTGGTTATTGATCAAGGTTTAAGCATTTATCTTGTTTTTGGAACATCTTACTCCATGTTATACTTTGACTTAAATTGAGCAAGGCAAGTTGTCTAGCAAGTACTCAGGGATTTTTAAATTACTTACACTGTTTTTAAAAATGTACCACTCTAGGACTACAGAATTAAGGTAAGTTCTGTTTTTATAGACAGAAAGCCGAGCAGGCAGAATTGTAACGACTCTGCTTTTGATGCCTGTACAAGCATGGGCGAGCATACCCTGCTCCCCTAGCCCTAGGGGCTGCCAATGGTATTGTGTGGTTTGCGCCAGGAAGAAATCAGACACTTCCAAAAAATGGCTTTGCAAAATCAACCTCTGCTCATCCAGAGGCTCTCTGGCCTCCCCGGAAGGCGTCTGCGAATGTGGCAGGGGACTGGCTTGCGTTGCTCCATCTCTGGGCTGTGCTGTCTGAGGACAAGGAGAGCAAATGTTTGGACAAGCCCAGGACAGCAGCACAGAATCGGCCTGTTCAAAATGCCACTGGTTCCCCTGCTGGCGCACAGTTAGACTGTCACCCTCCCCTTCCTGCGTGTTAGCAAATTTTACATTTCCACCTTCTGTACCCCAACCGCTCATCTAAACGAAAGAAGTGCTCAGTTTTAAAGTGGTTTTGCCCATTGTTGTCCTTGTTTTTCAGAATGTAAGGCGGGACTCAACCCGATATTTGAAGCACAGCTGTGCTTGGCAGTCCCGGAACTGGTTTTCTCCCCATCCCTGGAGTCTGGAGTGAAGGGTGGCTTCTATGACATGGTGGAGGGGCTTGTCACCAGCATTTTTAGAATATCATCTTTGGTGCCAAGGCTTTCCCCACAGAACAGCTCTCCCCACTATCAGGTACGGGATCTGCGCCCACCCTGCCTTCCAGCCAGCTCCGGGCCTCCGGCAAGCGCTGGTGTGACGCCTGCTGTGGTCTCTCCCCAGGCTGACATGGAGGGCCTGGCCGGCCTGGCCAGGATGCGGAGCGTGCTCATGGAGAGAGCGCAGAGCATGATGGCCGTGTGCTGCAGCTACCGAGATACCTTCAGCCAGTATTCCTACCTGTACGTGGAGGACCGGAGGGAGATCCTGGGTCAGTTTCTGCTGTATGGGCACATTCCCACACCCGAGGAGATCGAGGCCCACGCAGAAGATGACATCCCAGAGAACCCGCCCCTCCTGCATCAGTTCCAAGCCCAGATCGACTTCTACGAGCAGCTCTATGGAGAGGTGTGCGGGCTGGAGCACGTCAAGGTGTTTGACAGCTGGATGAAGATTGACATGCGGCCCTTCAAAGCGTCGCTGCTGAACATAATTAAGAGGTGGAGCCTCATGTTCAAGCAGCATCTTGTTGACTATGTCACCAACAGGTAACATGGTTGTCGCAGCTCTCCCCCAGCACCCTGGCTGTGGGGAGCACCATGCCTTCAGTTGTCTTCATTTCTCTGCCATGAGGTCATTGGTTATGTGGGTTAAAACAGCTGGTTGGAGGTTCCAGCTTTCGATGATCGCTTTAGCCCTGCCCTTTCCTTTGTTCACCAGACGTGACCTCTTTTTGTGGTTTTCCATTTGGTGCCCATTGTGTGAGTGCGAGAGGCACTCAGTAAGGGGTGGATAACGCTCAATACAAGCCCAGCAGATTTAACTCCGTTACCACTCTGACTGTGAAGCTTCTTTAAGCCTGAGGGGCAGAGAGGTCTAATGGGCCTCATATTTTATTTCCACCACTTACTTACCCCTTGGTTCAGATCACTCATGCAATGTGGAAGCCACGTGATCGCCACACTCCTGATGCCTGTCTCTGCCACTCTAGCCTTGCAACTGGTTGGCTTTGAAATTCTGTCTGTCCCGCCATGGACCTAGGCCTTCTGCATCAAAGCATCACCCTCTAGATCAGTGGTTCTCAACCTGCTGGCCCTTTAAATACAGTTCCTCATGTTGTGGCCCAACCATAAAATTATTTTCATTGCTACTTCATAACAGTAATGTTGCTACTATTATGAATCGTAATGTAAATAGCTGATACGCAGGATGGTCTTAGGCGACCCCTATGAAAGGGTCGTTCAACCACCAGAGGGGTCACGACCCAAAGGTTGAGAACCTAGATAAATAAGTGAGTTGGATAGAAGACTGACAGTCACTTCACTGTAGCCTTGTTCCCACAGATCCATCACAGAGTTCCAATTCTCACCCTTTCCAACAGAATCCCATGGTGCCACAGTCCCTCCCCCCCCATTCAGCCATCAGCCTTTGGTGCCAGCTGATGCCATAGGGCAGCTGACCTGACAGGCCCTCTAAGTTTGGTGCTGGTCTTGCTTAATCCTGCAGCTGGCTGCTCAGTGATCTAGAAAGGAAACAGCCAAGTTGAAGATGCCTCTGTCTACAAACAAATTCAGAGTCTTTGCAGGGGTGTTGGCCCACCACGAGGGAACCGCAGGAAAGTGGTGTGGGGGTTTCAATAGGGCCGTGTAGGTGTTCTTCACAAAGAAGCAGTTCTTCCACATTCAGAGAGGCCAGAATGGGGAGCAACGTGGGCGCTGAGGAGGTGACAGAGATGGCCCTGAATGAGGAACGTTTGAGGGACCGCTGCTCTGGAATCCCTCTCTGTTAGCAGGTCTGGTGATCCAAGATGATGGGGCATTTTTTAAATTTAGATTTTATTATTTAGGCATGGCAAGGCCAGCAGGTAAGGACACTTCCATGGAAAAGATAACTTGTTAGACTCATAGATGCCAAGAGGAGGGGGCGCCACTCACCATGCAGGGCCACATGGTGAGGCACCAGGGCACTCGGGAAGCAGAGGGGGCAGGGGAGAAACAAGGACGAGGGTCCTTACGGCAACTTCCATGGGAAAGGGTGGGTGATACAGGGTATGCAGGTTTAGGCTTGACTAGCTGAATAATTTCAGCAGGCTCTGGGCTGTCCTTAGGTGATTTATGCCTGGCCCTGGGATCATTAGGGTGAGTGGACAGTGGCACGGAGTATGAGAGCCGATAAGAGGAGCTGGCTGGGGGTATAGACTCGGGGCTAATTGGTTTGCACATGAAAAGCACACTCAAAGGCGAGTCATTCACAAGCTCTAGGAATTGTCTAACCTTGGGAGGGGCAATCCTGCAGGGTCAGCCAGGTCCCCGATGTCAGACTGATGGTTGGGAACACAAGGTTGGTGCAGGGCATGGTGACAGCAGCTGCATAGATCTCCACCAGTTGGATCTAATTGGATCTAACGGTTAGATCTCTCAGGACCTAACAGTTGGTTTAATAGGATAAACATATGGCAGAGCAGTCAGGAGACCTTTGTTCTTGTCCTTGAGCTATTTCCTTATCTCTGAAAGAAAATAGTATGACTGGATTTCTCTAAGGAGCCTTCCAGTTTTATTAGTTGGTGATTCCATAAACTACTTTGCTACACTTTAGGATAATGGGTTATTATGTCCTCAAGGATTAGATAAAATAAACATAAGAACAATAAAAACCACTTATTACCGAGTGTCGTACTGTGTGCCATGTGATTTGGTGATTTCCACTTTCCAAGAACAAGTGTCAGGATTAGTTCCACCTTGCCTTGTAGCTTATATATACTTCTTTTACTGTCGGAAGTCCAGCTCCCTCTTATCATTGTCTTATTCAGGTTGGGCTGCTGTGATATTGTGATTTGTAAAAACAAATATATATTTGGGTGTTGTCCTCACTTCTGGCACAGAACTCCTAAAACCCTTTGAATTACCTATGTGATAGGAGTGACAAAGGTGTGTTTTGTTGTGTAATAAGGTGACTTTGGGAGCCTATCTGAGATGGGTGTGGTTTCCAGGAGAGTCAACCATGTGATTAGAGTTGGAACTCTCAGTCTCACCCTCCTTACTTCTGGGGAGGGGAAAGGGACTGGTATTTGAATTGATCACCAGTGGCCAAAGATTTCATCAGTGATCCTGTATGACAAAGCCTCCATAAAACCAAAAAGGACAGGTTTGGGGAGCTTCCAGGTTGGTGAACATGTAGAGATTCGAGGAAAGTGGTGGCTCAGAGAAGATATGGAGTTCTATGCCTTTTACCCACATTTTTCTCTGTACATCTCTCCCATCTGACTGTTCCTGAGCTATCATATATAATATCATATAAAATAAAGAGGTAATATGCAAATTTTCCATTACTCCAACACATAAGATGGCTTCCCCCATATGGTCAAAGATGGCCACCCCCATGTGGACACAAGATGGCCACCACAAGATGGCTGGCAGGGAAGGGCAGTTGGGAGGGACCAGGCCTGCAAGGAAGGGCATTGGGGGCAACCAGGCCTGCAGGGGAGGGCAGTTAGGGGTGACCAGGCTGGCAAGGGAGGGCAGTTAGGGGTGACTGGGTCAACAGGGAAGGGAAGCTGGGGTGGGGGGCAGGACCAGGCCTGCAGGGAGAACAGTTAGGGGTGATTGGACTTATTTATAATAAGTCTAGAAACCTGCCCCCCCACACACACACATATACTCACACACACACATTGGAATTGGTACTAGAATTCTAGTAGCTGCCATAAAAAAAAACAAAATAACACACAATGGATGGCCTAAACAATAGGAATTTATTTCTCACAGTTTTAGAGGCTAGGAAGTCCATGATCAATATGTCAGCTGATGTGATTCCTAGTACAAGGTAGCTTTCTGGGTTGTAGAGAAAGAGGGAGGGAGGGAGGGGAGGAGGGAGGGAGAGAGAGATCTTCTTTTTATAAGGCCACTAATTTTTTATGAGGGCCCCACCCGCCTTTTTGACCTCATCTAACCCGAATTACCTCCCAAAGGGCCCACCTCCAAATATCATCACATTGGAGGTTAATGCTTCAACATATGAATTTGTGAGGACACATTCAGTTCATAACATCATCTAAACTCTTATTTCCATTAAGCTCTTTATGCCCTAATCTGACTCAGCCCCTGCCCTTGCCCTTGCCAAGTTTTCCCCCGTGCCCTTCCTCTAGACTTCAGGTCTTTCATCAGCAAATGCTCACTGTCTTCTTCATCTTCTCTTATCCTCTTTTTGCATTAATTGAAATCCATCCCTCTCCAAGGGGTCACTGCTTCCCTTGTATCCCTCCCAAGTAGGGGCTGATTTTTCTCCTGTACCCCCCTTAGCACTGGGCCTGGAGGTAGATAAGATAGTCTTGCTCTTCAGTGTTTATTCCAGACCATTTCACCATCTCTTTTTTCTAAATCCTCAGCTCCCCTGGAGCAAATGCAACCAGACAGTACCATTGCCACTTGTCTGTGCACAGCCATTCTTCCCCATCCCTGCAGAGCTGATCCCCTGGCTCACCCTTTTGCTGATAATCATCCTCAGTGACCCAACAGCCTCATAGCCTCCATTCTTTCTCCAATGCCCTTTCCCTCCACCATACCTTTGTGACCTAATTCCATCTTGCACTCCTGATGGGCCAGAAGGAAAGAGGTGGAAATAATTGTTCTCCCTTCACAATCTCAGGTTTAAGTATTCCATTCTCTACCATCACCTGGCATCTTTCCAGCTCACTTCCTTGGCAACCTGCCAGGAGAAGTTCTCCAGACCCATCAGGATTCCAACTCATTGGCCCTAAACTTTCTCAGTGTTTACCACCCTTGCTCACCTTTCCCACCCCCGTGTTGGAAAACCTTGACTCCACACTCAGTGCTCCCCACCTGCACCTGAGCAACTCATCCTTAATGAAGGAAAACACCATTCTTCTGCCAAATCTCATGTATAAGCATAACACCCAGGACATCCTGTACATTTCCATGGATGCTTCAGTTCTCTGACTCCCTTTTCCTCTGTCTCCTCAAACTTCAAATATCCTTTCTGCCATTATAATGCTGCCTTTCATTCACTGAGAAATTAGAAGCAATTATAGGAGAACTATCTCCCTTTTGCATCTAAAAATCTACCATCCTACTTGCATTTTTAGCGATACATTCAACTCTCTTAGCTATTTCAGTGGATAAATTATCCCTGCTTTTCTAAGCCCAGCCTGTCTTCTCTCATTACTCAAGGTCTTACCTCCTTAAATATTCCCTATCAATATTCAACAGTATGCAGCTGTATTGTCATAGCTTCCATCTTTTAAAAAGAAAGAACATGGCCCCATGAAGTCCTTCTGGCCACACCACCATTTTTTTGTGTGGCCTTCTTCACAGCAAAACTCAAAAGATCTCTTTATATTTGATTATTTTACTTCTTCATCCATTGTCTCTCTACAAACAGTTTTATTATGAAATACAGCATGCATATAATTTAGAGAAAAATATTACAGAAAATACTTGTATTTGCCTTATCCAGCTACGAAACAGAACATTGGCTATATTTTAAAATTCCCTTAAATA
Organism: Murina feae; assembly: GCA_004026665.1. Lineage (NCBI taxonomy): Eukaryota > Metazoa > Chordata > Mammalia > Chiroptera > Vespertilionidae > Murina > Murina feae. The sequence goes on from PVJC01000556.1 coordinate 103,114, forward strand.
CTTCTCCCTGATCAAATCCCTTTCCCCCTCCCTGCCAGATGTTACCGCTACACTAAATGTGATATGATCCTTCTCATGCTTTTCCTCATGGTTTTATATATAACTAGGGGCCCGGTGCACAAAAATTTGTGCACTCGGGGTGTGGAGATCCCTCAGCCCGGCCTGTGTCCTCTTGCAGTCTGGGACACAGTGGGAGGGGAGATGTCCACCTGCTGGCATGCCTGGCCAGCCTGGGTGAGGGGCTGAGGGCCATTTTCAGGCTGCCCACAGCTCCTTCAGCGTTCGTGCACTGGGGGGTGGGAGGGCTGGTGAGTGCAGGCCTGGACATTTCCCACCGGAGGGTCCATGATCACACATGCCTGGTGGGCCCCCACTGCTGAGGGGACACACCTGGCGCAGAGCTGGGTGGCAAGCCAGGGGCGGACACTGGTGCAGGATCCCTCAGTGGGGCCCTGCTGCTGAGCAAACACATCCAGGGTGGAGCCGGGCAGCGGACTGGCTTTGGATTCTCTGCACTGTGCAGCAGACACTCCCGCATGCCCTGTGGAGGCTCCTGGGGGGCGGACGAAGGTAGCGGACCCTGGACGGGTGCTCCCGCATGCCCCCGAGGAGGCCCCCAGGGCAGAACCAGGCAGTGCAACCGGGATGGGTGCTCCTGGATTCCCCGAGGCAGCCCCAGGCCGGACCCCCCCCCCCCACTGAGCTGACACACCTGGCATAGCTATGCAGGCCGCAGAGGCTCCCAGTGCAGAGCCGCACTGCCAGCCTCCATCTTGGCTGGATTAATTTGCATATAGCCACTCTGATTGGCTGGTGGGCCTGGCCGTGAGCAGAGGCTCAGCCAGCCTAGGCAGGCAGTTGCAACAGAAGCCTCTGGTTTGCTCTAGCTCCATGGCTGCTGGCCTCCATCTTGGCTGGGTTAATTTGCATACAGCCCCTCTGATTGGCTGGTGGGGGAGGCTTAGGTGTCTCAGGTAATGGTCAATTTGCATATTACTCTTTTATTATATTAGATATCACATACATATATGCATGTGTATACATATACACATATACATAGCTGCACATAGTATATACTAGTATACACATATAGATTTGCATTTTTTTTATTGCTTAAAGTATTACAACAAATGATAGATAAGTATTACAACAAATGATAGATAGATCTCCATTTTTCCCCTTGCCCTTCCCCCCCCCCCGCTCCCTAACCCCCAGTTTCTTGTGTCCATTGATTATGCTCCTATGCATGCATGAAAATGAAACAGTATTTAATATTATATATTTTTCTGTGTCCCATCTTTTTCATTCAGCATTACATTTAAGATCCACTCATGTTTGGAGTAAAGCAATGAATTCATTTTCACTGCTATAATACTCCATCATATGAATATATCAAAACTTATATATCCAGTCTATGGTTGATGATCATGTGAGTTGTTTCAGCTGATTTTGCTAATGTCGGCCATGTTGCTATGATAAGTCTTATATGTGCATCATGATGTACCTAGGCAAGCATTCCAATGCTTAAGAGTGGAATTGCAAAGTCAAAGAGAATGCATATGATGCCAACTCTCTCCAAGGTAGAACAGCCAGTTATAACAATTCCTGTAGCCCCACATGTTCAACACCTCATGGTATGGACAGACTGTTTAATACTGGCCATTTTTTTTAGTAGCATCTTATTGTGGTAAATAGTTTGCATTATTCTGATCATGAATGGAGTGGCTCATCTTTTTAGGGCATCATTATATTGCTTCTTTTGTGCCTATTCATAGCCCCTGCCCATTTTTTATTGGACTTTATTTTCCCCTCTTTGATAGTTAGAAGTCACTTACATATTCGATATCTAATCCTTTGTTCTTTGTATAGATTGCAACTACAGTCTCCCATTGTGTGGCTTGTCTTTCCATTGTATTTAGGGGTATCTTGAGAGCAGTTCTTCATTTTAATGTAGCCAACTGTGTCTATCTTTTCCTTTATGTCGTTCTCCTTTGTCTTGTTAAATAAATCCTTTCTTACCCTGAGATCCTAAAGATATTCTCTTAAAAGTTTTATAACATGGTCTTTCACCTTCAGTAGGCCCCTGTCTATTGCTGCATTAACACAACACAGTCCTAATTACTGTAGCTCTGTAATAAATGTTGATATTTGGCAGCACCAATCCCCATCTTATTCATTTTTATTAAGAATGTCTCAATAATTTTTGGCCCTTGCTATTTTACATAAATCTTAAAATCAGTTTTGTTAAAAAATGTGTGGGAGTTTTGATTGCAGTGACTATAAGTCAGTTTGAGGAGAATTGTCATTTTTATTGTATTGCGTATTTTTATTCAAGAGCATGTCTTCTCCATTTATCAGACTTTTTAAATGCATTTCAATAAAATTTTGTAATTGTTACCTTTAAAATATTTTCATGCCTTTGCCAAGATTGATTCCTTGGTATTTTATTTTTTAGTTCCTAGTATAAATAATAGTTTAAAATCATATTTTCTGTGGAAATGGAATTGATTTTTGTATCTTGATTTTGTATCAAACAGCTTTGCTAAAATTAAGTTATTAATTCTAATAATTTATTTGTGTACTCATTTTGGTTTGCTGTATACTTAATCATCATCTATCAATTTATGATGGTTTTATATCTTCATTCTCAATCTTTTTTACAATGCATTTTATCTCTATTTCTTATATAACCACACTGCCTAGGACTTTCAGTCCAATATTGCATAAAGTGGTGATGATGAGTACCCTTGCCTTATCCCTAATCCTGTTTATCTGATTAAAGAAGTTCCTTTCTATTATTAATCTGTTAAGAGGATTTAGCATAAAGAGATATGACATTTTATCAAGTACTTTTTCTAATTTCATTAAGATAATTATATTTTTCACATCAAAATATTAAGGTGGTGAATATATTTTTTGCGTTCTGCTACTAAACCAGCCTAGCAATGCTGAGATAAGCCCAACACAAAGGATTACCTTTTCCCCCATATCCATTGGTTCATTTTCTTTCCAAACATTTTGTTTAGTGTTGATGCAACCATGTTTGCAATGGGATTGGCCTTCCATTTCCCTTTCTTATAATATCTTTTATCTTGCTCAGAGGCTCTGCTAGCTTCATAAGATGAGTTTACTCTCTAGAAGAGTTGGTGTAAGGTTGGGATTCTCTGATCCTTGAAAGTTTGGTTTAAATCTTCTGTCGAGCCATCTGGGCTTGCTATATTCTTTGTGGCAAGATTTTTACCCACAATTTCTCTAGTGGGTATATGGATGCTAAGGATACCAAGGAATATAGTAAGTCGTGTTTGTCTAGAAATGTATACATTTCATGTAAATCCTTGAGTTATTGTCATAAAATGGATAATCTCTTGCATCGTAATCGGTACAGCATCTGTAGTTATGTTCCTCTTCTTGTTTTACTCAATTTTATTTGTGCTTTCTGGTCTCTTTCCCTCATCAATCTTGTGCAGGTTTACAAAAACAATCTTATGAATACATTGATTCTCTTTTGTTGTAATTTTATTTCTATTTCAATGATTTATTCTTTTATGTTTATTATTTTCTTCTATTTGAGGCATTTACTTTCTATTCTTTAGGCTGATTTAAGATGGATGCTTTGTTTATTCATGTTGCGCTCTCTGTGATTTTTAATATAACACTTAAAGTTATAAATTTCATTCTCAGTACAATTTTACTGATGTTATAAGTCTTAATATTCAATATTTTAATGATAATTTATTCTGAAATTTTTAATATCCATTACAATGTATTTATATATTTTTAACTTTCTAAAAAGGAGGTCCTTCTGGTTACATTTCTGTTACTAATTTCTAACAATTGCACTATGGTCAGCGACTAGGACATATGTAATAAGCTTCTGAAATTCCTTGAAGCTTGCTTCATATACTACAGTATGCATATCTCTTACAAATGTTCCATGTACTTACTTGCAAAGAATGTATATTCTATGCCTGCTGGATGTAATGGTCTATATATGCTTATGTGATCAAACTCAATAATTGTTTAATTCAACCCACTGTATCCTCACTGCCTTTTTTGTCTGTTTAATCTATCAATTACAGAGATAATTGTGTTAACAATCTTCTACTTTGATGGTAGGTTTTGAATTTCTCCTTGTAATTCTGTCACTTTTTTATATATTTTAAGGATATGTTCTATGAGCATACAGAGGTTGACTTTCTATATCTTCCTGGCAAATTAAAACTTTTAGCAACACATTAAAGATCTTCTTTCTCACTAGCTATATTTCTTGTAGTAAAGTCTGTTCTGTCTTATATTAATAAAACTAAACCATTTTCATTTGTATATATTTCCTGGTCTCTCATTTTATCCTTTGTTTTCAATCTCTTGATGCCTTTATATTGGGAGAGATTTTTATAATTGGCATAGCATTTATGTTTTTCCTACCTTACTATTTATCATGTAACTGGAAAGTTTTGGTTATTAATTTCTATTCTGCTATATTTGGATTAATTTCTACCATTTTATTATGTACTCTCTATTTATTCTTCTTTTCCTTTTTCTTATTCCATTTTTTCCCTTCTGCTAACTTGAATCTAGGTCTACTGTTCTTATGGATACCATACCTATTTTAATGAGTACCCCTAAAAGGAATAAATTTATCACTATTGTTACTCTCCTCACAACCAATACAAAGACTTTAGAATCATTTGATCTCAACTGTTCACCCATCAAATTATATTCTACTAGAGGTCTGGTGCATGAAATTCATGCACTGAGGGGGGGCAGTCCCCTAGCCTGGCCTGTGCCTTCTCACAGTGTGGGAGCCCCATGATTGATTGCCCCAAAGAGGTAGGCCCTGCCCACCCATTTGGGTTCCTCGATGGATTACCCCAAAGAGGTAGGCTGGAGCCGGGGGTCCCACCTCCATGCCACACAGAGCCACAGGACCTCAGCCTCGCCACATGGAGCCAAGGAACCTGCCTCCATGCTGTGCATGCAGCGTCCAGCCCTCAACCACCCACGTGTGCCTCACCACACATTCGGCCCTGCCCACCTGCATGCGCCCACTGTGCAGGCAGCATCCTGGTGATCACTCATTATGGCATGAGGGCGTCATGACCATATAGGCTTTTACTATATAGGATCATTCCCAGTAATTTCAATTGTTCTCTATTTTTTATTTGAACTCCACAAATCATACTTTATTTTTCTATACTTAATGTTTATTTAAATTTATCCACATATTTACTGATATATTTACTCATTACATCTTTTTACACTACAGACCTGCTACATGAGGTATATTATTAAAAGTTCCTTTTTTAAAAAAAAATATTTTTATTGATATTTAGAGAGAAGTAAGGAAGAGGGAGAGAGAAAGAGAAACATACATGTGAGAGCAGAACATCTATTGATTTGCAAATATTGTACCAGCCTCTATTGTAATTTACTTCTTTTTTTCTGATTTAATTATCTGGGTTCTCTCTCTTTGTTTCTTAATGAATCTGGCTAAAGATTCATCAATCTTATTTATTTTTTCAAAGAACCAGCTCTTGGTTTCATGATCTTTGGTATTGTGTGTGTGTGTGTGTGTGTGTGTGTGTATGTATGTTTAGTCTCTGTCATTTATTTCCTCTCTGATCTTTATTATTTCCTGTCTTCTACATTCTCTGGACTTTTCTTATTGTTCTATTTCTAATTCTTTAAGTTGTAGAGTTAGATAGTTTATTAGAAAAATTACTTGCTTTTTGACATAGACTGTATTGCTATGAACTTCACTCTAAGGACTGCTTTCACTGTGTCTCATAAATTTTGTGTAGTTGTGTGTTTGTTTTCATGTTTTTCCAGTAAGTTTTTTATTTCTCCCTTGATCTCATTGGAACCCATTTATTGTTTAATAACTTGCTGTTAAGCCTCCATGTGTTTGAGAATGTTTTTGAGGTTTTTATTGTAGTTCATTTCTAGTTTCATGCCCCCATTGTGATCTGAGAATATGATTGATATGATTTCGATCTTGTCAAACTTGTAGAGACTGAGTTTGTGTCCTAACATGTGGTCTATCTTTGAGAATGACTCATGTGCACTTGAGAAAAATGTATATTCTGTATCTTTGGGGTAAATGTTCTGTTAATTAATTCCATCTGCTATAATGTGTCATTTAGGATCATGTTTACTTGATATTTTTGTCTAGACGATCTACCCCAGTGATGTCAGTGGAGTGTTAAAAGTCTTCTGCTATGATTGTATCACTGTCTATCTCTTCCTTAAAGTTCTCCAGAAGTTTATTTTTATATTTGGGTGCTCCTGTATTGGATGCATATATGTTTACCAGGGTTATATCCTCTTGTTGTATCAAACCCTTCAGTATTATGTAGTGACATTCATTGTCTTTTGTTATGGCCTTCATTTTGAAATCTGTTTTGTTAGATATGGTTATTGCTTCCCAAGATTTTTCTCATTTCCATTAGGATGGAAATTTTTTCCATCCCTTCGTTTTCATCCTGTGTGAGTCTTTTATTCTGAGATGGGTCTCTTATAGACAGCATATACATGGGTCATGTTTTCTTATCCATTCAGCTACCTGATATCTTTTGATGGGAGTATTTAATTTATTTACATTTAATGTTATTATTAACTAGAGGCCTGATGCATGAAATTCGTGCAAGGGGCTTGGCCCTCACAGCCATGGTGGCTGCCTCGGCCCTCACAGCCCCAGCTTCTGCTGTTTGGCCATCTGGACTAATTAACATGTTATGCTTTTATTTTTATAGATAGGTACTTCTTTTGATCATTACTTTCTTTATAACTATGTTCCTCTCTTTGCTCCATTTCTTCTTCATCTTATACCAGTCCGTTTAACATTTCTTGCAGTGCTGATTTGGTGGTAATAAACTCCTTTAGCCTTTTTTTTTTTTTTATGTCTGAGAAGCTCTGTATTTCACCTTCAATTTTGAATGACAGCCTTACTGGATAGAATAGTCTTGGAATCAGTCCCTTACTTTTCATTACTTTGTATATGTCATACCACACACCCTCTGGCCTGAAATGTTTCTATTGAGAAATCTGCTGACAGTCTAATGGGAACTCACTTGTAGGTAACTTTCTGTCTCTCTCTTGCTGCCTTTAAGATTCTTTCTTTGTGTTTATCTTTAATGTTTGCCATTTTAATTATGATGTGTTTAGATATGCTTCTTTTTGGGGTTTGTTTTGATTGGGTCTCTGTGCTTTCTGAACTTGAGTGACTTTTTCCTTCAACAGGTTAGGGATACTTTCTATCATTCTTACTTCTAACAGGTTCTCTATTTCTTTTCTTTTTTAAAAATATTTTTTTATTGATTTCAGACAGGACATGAGAGGGAGAGAAAGAGATATTTTGATTCATCAACTTAAAAATGATGAGACAGAATCATTGATTGGCTGCCTCCTGCATACCCCCCTTGGGGATCAAGCCCACAACTCGAGCATGTGCTCTTGATCAGAATCGAACCGGGAACCCTTCAGTCCGCAGGCTGATGCTCTATCCACTGAGCAAAACCAGCTAGGGTAGATTCTCTATTTCTTGCTTAGATTCTTCTCCTTCATGTACCTCTCTGATATAGATGTTGTTACATTTCATGTTGCCCCAAAGCTCCCTTACACTAATTTAAAAAAAAAATTTTCTAATTGCTGCTCTCATTGGGTGTTTTCTTCTACCTCTTATAATTCACTGATTTGGTCCTCAGTTTCTTCTAATCTACTGTCCATTTCTTCCGGGGTATTCTTTATTTTAGCTATGTCATTTTTCATTTCCAATTGATTCTTATTCATGGTTTTTACATCTTTTTTCATGCTTATAAAGTTCTCATTAAGTTCCTTCTAGTTCTCATTAAGTTGCTAGTTCTCACTGAGTTGTTTGAGCATCCTTACAACTATTACTTTGAACTCTATATCCAATAAATTGCTTGCCTCCATTTCATTTAGTTCCTTTTCTGCCAATTCCTCTTTTTATTTCATTTGGGGATTGTTTCTTTGTCTCCTCATTTTAGTGAGTCTGATCTTCCAGGGCATCGGGTCAGATGCACTGGGTCTCTGCAGCAGGTCTGTGTATCCAAGGGTGTCAGGTCACAACTATGGGGCCAGGCACAAAGTGGAGGGTCTGGTTGTCCAGAGGCATCAGGTCACAGTGGCAGGGCCAGGTGCACCACATCAAGGTGGTGGAGCCAGCCATCCAGGGCACCAGGTCAGTCCAGCAGGTTCTTATATCTGGGTACCTCTCATTCTTTCTTTGTCTGAGAATGTATATATTTAGCCTAATTTCTTGAAAAAATATGGTTTTGTGAAAGAAAAATTCTAGGATAACAGGCATTTATTGTGAGTCTATTAAAAATATAATTTCGCTGTGTCCTGCCTTCCATTTTGCTATTGAGTACTTAGTCATCATCTAAATCATTTATTTATTTATTAGTTTGTTTATTTATTTATTTTTGGTGTCTTTTTTTTCCTTCTATGTAGAAATCTATCTTTGCTCTGAAGCTAATTTTAAGATTTCTTTTGTCCCTTTTTTGTCCTGCAGTTTCATATTGCAGTGCCAATGTGAGGGTTTCTTTATATTGATTCTACCTGGAATTTGTTGGGCTTTGCATTTGGTGTCTTTCAACAATTCAAAAATATTCTCAGCCAGGATCTCCTCAAAGATTGCTTCCTGCCAGTTATCTGTGTATTCTGGAACTCTTACTATACTCATGTGAGACTTTTTTCACTGTCTTCTGTGTCTTTTAACAATTTCCATACTTTTGCATTATTTGACTTACTTCCTTGCAGTTTGGAAAACTCTTCCATTTTTGTTGGAGCAGTTAACTTACTCTTTCAGCTTTGTCTAACTCTTCTGTTTAATCCACTCAATAAGCTTTAAATGTTAATTATACTCTCCATTTTTTGGTCTTCTATTTGGCTGTTTTATCATTTTGGTTGCTCATATTTATACCCTCTTGTTCTTTGCTCAAGTTTTAAGGCTTCACTTTTATTTATCCATTTTTTAAAGTTTTATAATACATTTATTAGAGGGTATGTTAAAGACAAATTTTGATTCATCGACTTAAAAATGGTTTGTTTCTTCTTGCCATAGATAAAGTTCACATAAAGGCCTACAGAAAATTGTTATCTTCTTTATCCTGGACTTTTCCATTATCATAGCATAGTACAATCATTTTTCCTTTTCTAAAACACATATTCAGAGCTGTTCCTATGCTTCTCTTCACAAAGTAATGCTACCACAGGCCATCATTTCTGTGTTATTCATCTAAATTAATTTTGTCATTTCTAGAATCTATCATTCAATAGAAAGATTCTGGGCATATTTGAAGAACCTCTCAAATTGCCTCCAAACCTGACTTTGAGACAATGCTGAATTTATACTTGAACTTAGAGCTGGGTTAGGGCAGGGGCTCTGAGACTGAAAGAGCTTATCTAGGCTTGTGGAGGGTGATTGCTAAAGAAACCATTTCTGTCTAAGCTAATATATTGTGCTTAAAAGGATGAAGTTCTTTGTCTTAGTCAGTCCTGAATTGATGTCCGAGAAACTGCAGGGAAAGCACTTTCGCCTGCTATGTGGGTCAGGAATGATAAAGCAAGGTGCTTAAGCAAGAATTCTTTGTTTTTTCCTTTAAATATATTAAACTAGGGGCCTGGTGCACAAAAATGTGTGCACTTGGGTGGGGAGGTCCCTCAGTCTGGCCTGAGCCCTCTCGCAGTCTGGGACCCCTCGGGGGATGTCCACTTGCTGGCGTGCCTGGCCAGCCTGGGTGAGGAGCTGATGGCTGTTTGCAGGCTGGCCAAGCCCCCCAGTGGGGACCCTCCCCCCATGAGGGTGTGGCCAGCCTGGGTGAGGGGCTGTGGGCCGTTTTCTGGCTGCGCACAGTTCCTTCAGGGTTTGGGTCTCTACTGGGGTGCCCGGCCAGCCTGGGTGAGGGGCTGAGGGCTGTTTGCAGGCTGGCCATAGCTTCCATTGACCCAAGGCCCCAGCAAGGCTGGCTGGAAGCAGGTTTCTGGGGTTTATTTATCTTCTATAATTGAAATTTTGTTGCCTTGAGTGGAGGCTTAAGCAGGCAACGAAGCTTCCTGTTTGCTTCAGCCCTGTGACTTCTATAACTGAAACATTGTTGCCTTGAGCAGAGGCCCAGCCAGCCTAGGCAGGCAGTTTCCTCTATTGCTGGTGCAATGGAAGCCTCCTGTTTGCTCTAGTTCTATGGCTGCCGGCTGCCATCTTGGCTGAGTTAATTTGCATACAGCCACTCTGATTGGCTGGTGGGTGTGGCTTGGCTGGTGGGTGTGGCTTAGGTGTAAGGAGTGGGGGTCAATTTGCATATTACTCTTTTATTAGTTTAGATATTGTTATATTATATTCTGCATTTGAATTCTAATATCTGAAATCTTAACAGGTTTAATTTTGCTGTTTCTGCTGCCTCCTACTCATGGTGACTTCCTTCCTTGTATATTTCATGACTTTTCTTGTAAAAATGTTCCTTGGAATATTATTTGTGGAACTCTTTTGAGGATTGAATTCTACTTTCATTCCTCCAGAAAGGATTTGTATTTATTTCTGCTAGTCGTCAAGGGACTCTTTCAACCCCAGACCACTTGTACTTTAACTTTCCCAGGGGTCCATAGTGCCCAGATTAAGGCAGGCAAGTTTCTATACTGTCCTCTTCTGGGCAGCATGTTTATTCCTTGTTCACCTTATTGTATTGCAATTTCACCTGCAGCTTCCTATTAGCCCCCTCACCTTGTGTCAGTCTGAGGTTTCATCACTTTTTCCTCACATACCACGAAGCAATCAGACTAGTTCAAGATTTTCAAGGTTCCGTAGAAATGGTCACATGAAATCCAGCCTTGAATCTTGCTTAATTCTTGCTTTCACTACATTTTCAGCCTCTGGAGATTCCTTAATTTCATGCCATCTTAGTGATGCATTTTTAAATGATTAGAAATATTTGCTTAAGCATTTTAATTGTTTTAGCAGAAGGGTTATCCATCTTATTGTGTGTACCAGACAGCTTGAAACAGAAGCTGATAATTCTCCACTGACTCTGCAATCGGGCTTCCTTGCTAGACCTCTCCACTGAAACCACTCTTATCAAGATCACTGATGACTTTCATATGGCCGAGTCCTGTGGTAATGATCAGTCATCATCTTACTTATTCTTCTCAGGGGGATTCAGCACAACTGATCACACCCTCTTTCCCAAACAGGTTCTTTCTCTAGCTTTCAAGATACTTTACATTTCTTGTTTTCCTTCTAAATCTTTGCTTTGTTGGTCTCCACAGTTGAGCCCATCTCCTCTTCTAGTTTTAAAAATATTAAAATTCCTGAAACCTCAATCCTGAACTTTCTTCTCCATCTACATTCTATGCTATGTGATCTCTAACCCAACATGTTAATTTATCCAGGTGCTGGTAACTACCAAATTTATATTTTCAGCCCTACCTCTCAGGAACTCTAGGATTACATTCAACTGTCAATACAAACATCTCAAACCAAACATGATTAAAACTTATTCCTCTCCCTACAAAAAATCTAATCTTCCACAATTCTTTCCTGTATCTTTAAATGGTATCATCGTTTATAACCCCATTGCCAGAGTCATTATTGACTTTTCTCATTCCCTCCCTCACACCTTTCCTCCAGTCCTTCAGTGCGTCCTGTTGGTTCTTGCATGTAAAATTATCTTGACTCTGACCACTCCTGATGTCCACCATCCAAGTCAAAGCCAACATCTCCTGTCACCTGGACACAGACTATAGTCCCTATAAATGCCCTCTGTTCTCCTATCCACATCACCAATACCATTATCACTATCATCATTACTACCACCTCCAATAAAACGTGCTCTCCTCCAGCTACAGATCCTTTAGAAAACATAAACCAATGCATGTCCTTCCCCAACTCAGAGTGCTCATCCCTTCACTCATGCTGCCCCCTCTATCTGCAAAGCTCTTCTCACACTTTCTTCTGTGGCTCACTCTCACGTCATTTACATTTTCACTTACTTATCCCCTTAGGAAAGAAGCCTTCACTGACTGCTCCATGGAAAATGGTCTTAGTCTAAGTTTCTATCTCATAGCACTCATCATTATGTGAAACTATATAATTTATTGTTTCCTCTTTACGTTCCCCACTAGAATGTAAGCTTTGTAAGGGCAGAGCCTTTGTTTATCTTCTATCCTCAGAACCTAGAAGCATGCTCGTAATAGATGCTCAATAAATAGATAGTTGAGACAGAAATGATCTTTCCAATCTTATAGATGAGGAAACTGAAATTCAGAGATGCTAAATGATTCGGCCATCTGGTGTCAGAATCAAAAACAAATGTATACAATTTTAGAGGCCACAGTATTTTTTTATTTGCAAATCTTAAACTTTTCACTTTGAAATAATTTCAGACTTCCAAAAATGTTGCAAAAATAACATTGAGTTCTCTTTTACCTTCACCTTCACTTGGCTTTCCCAAATGATAACATCTCTATAATCATAGTACAATTATCCAAAGCAGGAAGTTAATGTTGTAGAATTGGCAACTGTTTATATTTCATCAGTTGTCCCATAACGTTTCATGTGAGTCTCCTCCAGAACAGAAGTCTCATCCTTGTCTCTCATGACTTCTGAATAGGGCTGACTCTTATCATCACAATATACTGGTAGACAGTGCCCAGTGCTGGGCACATGCAAAGCTTTCCATAAAAAAAACAACAACAATTATTGTTGGGGAAATACATAAAATTTCCTTTTGAGGAGTGGAAAGAAAATAACTCCTGATGTTTGTCTGTTTTGCTTAGTTTGGCAGATCTTGACGTGTTTATAAAAAATAGTGAGGGCAGCTTGCTCAAGAAAGTCGAAAAAGGGGACTCCAACGGACTGGTCGAGATTATGCAACACCTTCTGGCTCTTAAAGAACGGCAGAGCAGCACTGATGAGATGTTTGAGCCCCTAAAGCAAACCATTGAATTGCTGAAGACCTATGAACAAGAGTTGCCGGAAACAGTGTTTAAACAGCTGGAGGTCAGTGCTAAGTTCATGTTTTCTTAATAACAGAAATAGAGGGAAAGTTTCAAGATTTCTGAGTGGGGTGAGGTAGATTTAAGGAAATGAAAACCAGGGCTTGCTGACAACCCAAGGTCCATGTTTTGGACTCTAAGTGTCATGTATGTGTAATGTCTAGCACATACTTGAAACTCAATAAATATGAAACAATATGATGCTGGAGTGGTGTGGGAGAATTGATTTAGGTAAGTGTTTTGGGTTGTTGTTTTTACCAGAATTAGGGAGAAGCCAACTTTCTGATTCAGTGAAAAAAATAAAAATAAAAGCAGGTCTAAGAAACTTGAAGATGTTGTAAGTAGAAATGGAGACATAGAAAATAACCTGGCACTCCTGAAAGTAGAGAAAAGGGCACGGACTACCAGGCTAGAGGTTAGGTCAAGAGGAACAAGAAGAACGGTATTGAGTGGGAAGTAGGTGACAGTCAGAAGAGCAGGCAACCCAGGAAACAAGTCAAGGCAGGGGGCGTTGAGAACAATCTGCTGGCACCAGGACCTTGGCCCTGGCACTGCAGCAGAGATGAGGACTCTGGGTACTTCCCCGCTTTGGGACTGCGGGGAGGGGAGCCCCAGGTGGGTCTGAGCACACTGACGTCTCCTTTGCAGGAGCTGCCTGAGAAATGGAACAACATAAAAAAGTTGGCCGTCACTGTGCGGCAGCACGTGGCCCCCCTGCAGGCCAGCGAGGTGGCCCTTCTCCGGCAGAGGTGCACCACCTTCGAGGCTGAGCAGCAGCAGTTCTGGGAGCGATTCCACAGAGAGGCGCCCTTCAGGTACGGTCCCAGGTTGCCGCCGCTGCCTCTTTTCCTTTAAACGCGGTGATCTCGGAGTCACCGAGGATCTCTGCATTGGGTTTGCCTGTTCTCAGGACAGGGACACTAGTCACCAGTCTTTCCTCGCATTGAGGTCCGTAGGTTAAAACGTGGTGCTAATGTGGGCAGTCCTATCATGGCCTGAGTGAGATGGCCAAGGGCTGTTAAAAAAAAAAAAAAAAAGGCTAGAACCTTCTGTTTCTCGAGTTCTATAAAAGGATTTAATGTGGTAAAATTACTAGAGGTTTCGGTAAGTTTACAAGTACAGTGTGTTACTTTGATACATTTACATATTGTGATATGATTGCCAATGTAGCAATGTTTATCACACTGCATAATTATAGTGCAATATTATTGTCTGCTAGAGGCCTGGTGCATGAATTCGTGCACGGGTAGGGTCCCAAGTCAGGACAGGGGCCAGGACATGATCGGCCCTCTGGGCAGGTGGTAGGATGCCCTTGCTGGCCTGATATCCATCCCAATGACTTTCACACCAGTTGTCGGGAGCCACCTGGAGGCTGTTTTTATATTGTTTCTTCCTTGCGGAGCATTTAGGGAAGGGAAGCAGCTGTGGTGCTCAAGGCCAACTTCCAGGAGGCTGTGGTGCTGTTGGGATCATGATGGCAGCGCTGGTCCATCCGTGTCTGGCTCATCCTCAGGAGATTAGGATGAGCCAGACACTGCAGGACTACTGAGGAAGAGAGTGGCTGCCACCGGGCTGGTGAGCCACCAGGTTGGGTCTCAGCTGAGTAGCGCTCTTACTGTGGGAGCACACTGACCACCAGGGTACCCCCTGTGTTGAGCATCTGCCTCCTGGTGGTCAGTGCGCTTCATAGTGACTGGTCATTCCAGTCATTTGGTCGTTCAGTTGCTTAGGCCTATTTACTAGAGGCCCTATACATGAAATGCATGCAAGAGTAGGCCTCTGCAGCCGAGCTGCCTCATCCCTCACAGCCATGGAGCAGCCCCAGCTTCATCTAGAAGGTTATCCAGAAGGTCATCTGGAAAGACATCTGGCCCTGACTGGTTTGGCTCAGTAGATAGAGCATCGGCCTGTGGACTCAAGGGTCCCAGGTTCGATTCCAGTCAAGGGCATGTACCTTGGTTGTGGGCAAATCCCCAGTAGGGGGTGTGTAGGAGGCAACTGATCAATGTTTCTCTCTCATCGATATTTCTAACTCTCTATCCCTCTCCCTTCCTCTCTGTAAAAAATCAATAAAATATATTTTAAAAAAATAGAAGAAAGACATCTGGATGGCTGTTCTGCTGTTCAGCCATTTGGTCAATTTGCATATTATGCTTTTATTATTATAGATAGATACTAGAGGCCCAGCATGACCTGTGGGAATTCAGCTGAAACTGGCAGTCTAACGCCACCTGCCACTCCCACTCATCCTAGCCCCGCTGCACCTGCCTCGGGCTCACACCCAGTCAGTCCCAATTGGGAAAGGCTCACATCTCCACAGCAGCACTCACCAGCCATGAGCCCTGCATCAGGCTTTCATTGGTCAGCTGAGCAGCGCTTCCACTGTGGGAGCACACTGACCACCAGGGGGCAGCTCCTGCATTGAGCGTCTGTCCTCTGGTGGTCAGTGTGCGTCATAGTGACTGGTCAACTAATCGTTCAGTCGTCCAGTCATTCGGTCACTTAGGTTTTTATATATATAGATTCATTGTATTGTGCATTCATTTCTATGGCTTATTGACTACTTGTTACAAATTTGTACCCTTAAATGTACTCTTACTACCACTCCCATCACCTGGTAACCACCATTTCATTCTCATACAATACTTGTCTTTCTCTGACTTAGCTCAGTACTATGTGCTAAAGGTCTATTATGTTGCTGCAGATGGGAGGATATCCCTCTCTCTTGTTGCTGAATAATATTCTATTATGTATATGCTTCACATCTTTTTATCTACACCTCCATCAATGGGCATTCGGGCTGTTCCCTTATCTTGGCTATTGTGATAATGCTGTGATAAACATGGGAGTGATTATATCTCGTTGAAATCTGGTTTTCATTTCCCTTGTTGTATACCCAGAAGTGGAATTGCTGGATTGTACGGTAGATCTATTTTTAATTTTTGAAAGAAACCCTATATCATTTCCCATAGTGGTTGGAACTAAAGTTTCTAGGATTTTACTAAACTGCTAGTATTCTAAGTTCTCACAGACTCATTTTGGTTTAAAAAAAAAAAAGTCTGATAGAATTTTAAATAATTTTGTAAAGCACTTTGAAGGAAGGATTTGAGGTAAAAGATTTACTTTGGGATGTGCATTCTCTACTTAGTAATGCTCAGACACCTCCTACTTGTGATTAGGGCTCTTTACATAAACAAAACAACTATAGGATGTGCAGTCCACTCACATGTGTGCGCACACACACATCTTCCCTTGTGAAGATGTTCATCTGGGCTCTGTCTTGCCCACTATCAGCACCTGCAGCTCCAACAAGAACACACTGATCTGGACATCTCTGTGCCTGCTGGTCCTTTTGTGTGTGTGTGTGTGTTCCACTGTTCTTTTTTTTAAATTTTTTTAAAATTATTATTACATAAAGCTTTACAAAGATTAGTACATATATCACTTTTTCCCCCTGCCATTCCCCCCACCTCCCTTACCCCCCAGTGTTTTGTGTCCATTGGTTATGCTTAAATGCATACACAAAAGTCCCATGTCTGATCTATTACCCCACCCCCCATGTCCCTGTCCTTGTTGCTGTAATTTGACAGTCTGTTTGATGTTGTTCTGCCTCTGAATCTATTTTTGTTCACCAGTTTATAATGGTTATTATTATCCATAGATGAGTGAGGACATGTGGTATTTTTCTTTCATTGACTGGCTTATTTCACTTAGCATTATGTTCTCCAGCTCCATCCATACGCCTGCAAATG